>VZUI01080996.1:0-125000 GCA_013401135.1 Cettia cetti | reverse complement strand
TTGTTATGATTTTTTTTTTAAAGAAAAGAATTAACGAGTGTGTTTCTTCCTTCTCTTCCTTCTCTCTTCGTGTTGACTCTTTCCAAAATCTAGTATGCAAATACAGGCACTATATTAATAAACTTGAGCTTATATTCCTATGCTCTCTACATTTCAAGACAAATATCATACCGAAACGATAGGTAGAGTGCATCTATAATTGAATTAGCCTTGGAAGCAATTTGCCCACATGGTACACTTGTAATATTCTTCCCAGAATAAATTTTTAACCATTTGATAATTAGCTTAGCCATACCTGTGACAACGAGTAAATTGTAAAACACCAGAACAGTATCTTAATTATCCTTCCTAAAGAGACCAAGCAATAATTTGCTTAATCGCAACGAGGGATGAAATAATGTAAGTAATTAAGTAAGAAAGTATTCCCACATGATTATACCCTTTCGTAATAATGTAAGGAAAAAAAAGGAGAAGATGAGGCATTAAAAATGTATACCATAAGATTTCATATATTGAAATATGGAAACAGAAAACAAGTTGTGATTACAAATAATTACTAAAACATCAAAGGGTCCTAGTAAACATAAAAATAATTTTTAGCTACATAATTTCTCTAATCCTAGTCTCTTTCAATTCTGTAGCTCTATAACCTTCCACTGCAAAATTAAACCAAATGCTTTTCCTTTCATAAAATACAGATAAGGAGAAAGCACTGTAGTTATTTTGCATCACTGATAGTTTCTTCTTTTTAAATTTTATTTTGTAATATGAAATACAGCATGTTTTCCTTTTATTTCCTGCAGAAAGAAGATTTTTCCTAGAAATCCAGGTAATTTCAAGAAATCTGTTTAGCTGCATATCGAATGCAACTGTAAGCACTTGATAAACAGATTGTGCTCATTTATTTTTACTTCCTAAAATTAAAGCTAATGCTTACCCTCCTTATCAGCTTAAAATTCACAAAAGAAATTTCTACATTTGATCAATCGTACACTCCTTGATTAATGCAAAAATATTTACGTTCACATAGCCAATGAATATTATACTGTTGCATGAACGAAAAAGATGGGTCTCAAATCTGAAAATTAAAAATTGGATACTGCCTACAAAAATGTATTAAGCATGATCGGCAAAAGAAATGCCGATGAATATGAGACAGAAATTATATGAACCCACTGTATTCATTCCTTGAGGTTTTTTCTCCCATATTTTTATTGTGAGGAGTAACAGATGAAAAATACAAGTGTTTGCTAATAGGATTCACATCTTATTATTGGTGCTGATTTGCAGTTTTCCTTAACTCGCCATGATTACTTTTTTAGAAGCTTTCACTTTTCCCCAGCTGATCCTCATCTTGTTAGGCAGCATTAATGACACTTCAGTCATTGTGGCTTTCAAGCAGAGCCCTTCCAGAGTGAACAGAGAGTTGACATTTCCTGACATTTTCCCAACTAATTACAGGACAAATAATTAAGCATGTTCTCCTATGTAACAAATGAAGGCAAAAGCCGTCTGTCAGCGATGTTGATTGATGACACTCTGGGAGACTTTATCTGATGGGTCCTGCCATGCGGTAGAGGGGAAGCAAATTTATTAGAATGAACAATGCAAATTCTGAGTCATCTCATCCAGTTATGCGCCAAAGCAATATCCATGTCAAGGTGAATGTGACAATGAAAGCAAAATATTTGCATTTTGTGGAGCAGGTTGAAGGGGAAATCAGAGCGAGAAGATGACAGGCCTAATTATTTTGGCTCATACAGGCTAGGACAGCTGTTTCTGGTGTCCTGAACAAGGCTGTCACACAGGTAACTAAATAGGTCTGCATATAAGTCTGTATCCAACACTGTACGGAGATGTCTACCACTAATGACCAACGCTAATGTTACTGCCATCCCTGAAAAACAGTAAATGTGTCACAGTGCACCTTCTGTATGGCAGTCAACATTTCGCTACATAATTACTTGTTAGTGAATTAATTCCTATCTGTCAGTATCTATGCCAGTGTCATTTTTAGACCATTATGAAATTATGCCATCACTATAGCAACTGCAAGCACAGTTAAAAGGCAAAACAGTTCAGATACTCAAGAAAAGTGCCTAGTTAGGCAGAAGACTAATAATGTAAAATTCAAATTGTGATGTTGCTGTCTGCCATCCTAATTTTCTTTATCTTGATTATGTGTTTGATCATTGATCATTAAACAATAATTTAAGGTTTCCAATTTCAATTCGTGATTAATATTTAATATAATTAAAACCTCAGCCACAACAGCATCTTTCCTATAAACAGACGCACACCGCGCTGTCATTGTAATTAATTAGGAGCTAAAAAGTGACATGCTCAAAAATGAATCCTAATATCAGAGTTTACATGCAAATAAGAATAACTGATAGCATCAGGATGTTCTTTTCTCCCTGCTTCCTTTGTGGATTGTAAACAATGCCAATCTTAAAATCCTGTATCTTGACTCATTTCTTATTTTTTATTTATTTCTTGCATGCATTCCATTTATCCAAGGAAAGGCAGGACCCATCTTACCATCAACACCATTACTTACAGATTTCAAGATGCCATCTTGTTCACAGAAATATATTCAGAGGCTTAAGATAAATTATGTATATTAAGCTGTCTAAAATCTTCCAGACTGTTGAAGTTTCTAATGACATGTAGAAAAAAAAATTGCTGATATCTACAACTACCTTAAATGCATACAAGTCTAGGTTAAAACAGGGAATTCCTCACATGTAAAAAGCATTTATTCATTTGCATCCTCTTCTATTTTATGTAAATGCTCAAATAAAGGAGAACGAATTCTTTTAAAACTTTCAGCACATATTCATCATGTTAATCTATGCAACATAGTGGCTTTTGTTAGAGTGCAAATGTTACAGTTGTGCATTTCAAATTATGTACGACAGCAATACAGTGGCCTCGGCTACTCTGACTCAGTGGGAAAGAGAATATAGAGAAATAATACTAAATTTGGAAAACCTGTAATAGGCCAAATGTGTTGGTGAGTTTTGGGTTATGATTTTGATTATTGTTTTGTTTTGTTTTTTTGGGTTTCTTGGGTGATTTTTTTGGTGGGGGGGTGGGGAGGGATTTGTGGTTTGCTTGTTTGTTTTTATATATTTGTTTTTTGGTTTTAACTATCATTTTAGGAAAAGAAAAGATAAAATACAACTTAGAATGCCATTTTCTTTTCAGTGTTAATAACATAGAACCAGTCAATTATCTTTTTGGTTAACTGCTTTGAATTAACTCTTTGGCATCAAAATATAGATTTGTTAAAAGTTGGGGCTTTTTCTTTTGAATATATGGACTGTCTGCAGAAACAATGTGAATGTCTATTACTTTCTGTCTTTCTTAACATAGATATTGTTTTCATTACTACTGTGTGTGTTTCTAGCAAGAAAATCAAATTAAAACTCAGCCAATTACCTGAAATTAAAGCTGAATCTTTCCAGGAGAAAAACACATATCTATTATAATGCAAATGTATAGATCATCAATCCCCTTCAGTTTAAGTTACCTGAAAAATAAATGTTTATTTTTGACTAAACAAGGACTCTTTCATGAGATGAGGAACATCATTACTTCCTCTTGCCACTTGAAGGTATTTCTTTCACTAGGATCTACAAAAAAGTCAGTCATGCTTCTTACTTTCTCTCCTAACTTCACACAGACCATTAGCATGATGGAATTGGATAAACTTTGCAAAAATGTCTAACTGCAGTATTGTTCTGAGATAGACCACTGCTCTTAAAGTGATGGGAAGATTTAATTTCTGTTCGTCTTAACAAGGTTAGAAGAGTTCGGTTCTTGGTTAACATTGACCATTAAATGAGTAGGAATCAATAGCTCCTCACTAATGCCATAGTAAGCCAACTCTTTTATTGACCTTTCCATTAACACTAAGCAGCTGAAATGCAGGAAAAAAATAGACTAATCATTTTAATTTTTTAACACCTACCAAATCAAGTATTTCACTGGTGTTTCGGTGCTCTTCTGCCAGTCCTCTCAGGTATCTACCTGCATTGTTTTATGTTCTATCAGATTTCAAAAAACCCCACTCAGATTTATTTATTTTGTGATTGTCACTAAATAGTATGCGTAATCCAGGAGTAGCTATAATTTTTTTTAAAAAATACAGATATGAAATAAAGAGGTTTTGTCCAATTAAAAAACTTTTTTGTATATCACAGTTACTCAGAGACACTTTTCAGACAAGTAAACAATGAATGAACTTGATAGAGATGATATACAAATTTGATACAAAAAGCTAATGGGAGAGTTTCTGTCTAATGATCCCAGTCAATCTAATTAATGTATTCTGCTACATTACATTTTAAGAAGTGACCATTGTGTAATACACTTTGAAATATGCACAAGCTAATGGGATAAGATACAAAAATTATTATGCTGACAGTAAATCATATTACATTCCTAATAAGCATTAACTAGATAACTAGGTCAAAGCAGTATTATCTTAATTGATTTTTCAAAAGAAACCTGACAGAAAAATGTCAATGCTCGAATATTTCTTCATGCATCATTAAAACAAGATTGGCTTTTAACAAAAGAAGAATCCTTCACAGAATTGATTCTTGCTTCAGGCTGCCTGCAAGTAAGTGTATTACATAAAAATCTATACAGGATATTAAAACAACACCACTCTGCAAGACAGTTACAATTAAAAGCTGACACCCCCCACCATGTGTCTACTACAGTAGCTTGCCAGTAAATGTATTTAAAGTCTTCAGAGCCATATATGAAAATCAGTCAGTTTTACTATTTGAGTGGGAGGGACACACACACACAGAGCTTAATCAGAGCTTTTAATTGAATCAGTACATTAACAACTCACCCATTTCATTACTATATAACAATTAAAGAAACATGCAAGGAAACAGGAAAAAATACTACCTTGGAGCTATAACCGTAAATACAAGCTCTACATTTAACAAAATGGACATTCCAGTGTGGAGAGAGTGCTGTCCAGACATCAGAAATTTCCAATAGGGATTGGGATGCAAAATGCAATATGGATAACAAATAGCATGTGATAGCGTCAGTAGAAAAATGTTACATAAGTTCAAACAATAGACCACGTTGCAAATGCATATATATGTGCATAGGTTCAGAGAAATGTTGGCTGATCCACTTAAAAACAAGTAGTTCATAAATCTCAAAATCATGAATTCTAGTACTCAGTAGTACTAGTAGTGTCTCAGTAGTACATAAGGCATTTAGTCTTGTGTAAATGATCACAATTCATTTGCTTGAATTGAGTAGTTTGTGAACTTAAAAGCAGAAAATGCACTTAATAATTTCTGATAATTTTTAATATATTGTTTATGAAGGAACTGGCTTAGAAATGCATAATATTGTTACCATTTATTCAATGCAAAATAACTTGATTGCCAAATATTTTTTCTGCCAAAAACCACCTGAGTTTTGTTAAAAAAGCCTACATGGGCTCTTCAGCATTTACATTTTCCTTAATACTGAACATATTTTTGTGCCCAGCAAGCAATTTGTAAGTCATTATAATATTAAAAGTAAGGGAAAGATGATAATAGAATTCTTAAAACATTATTTCAGGGACACAAGCTCCAAAAGGCTGTTTTCAGTCCTTGGGGCAGAGAGAAGGAATGGGACAAGGTAAACCTTCAAGTTCTGTGAAGATCTAGACTGCTGAGAATGGTATGGACCATAAGCCTAATTCACAAGGGGGCTATCTCCTTCACCACCTCTGCCCTGTTTAGCTCTAGAGAATTTGGTTTTTTATATCACCACCTGATTTGACTGTTCAGTTTTACATAATTTATATAAATTCTCTGAGATTTCAAAGTAGGAAGTGTCAGGAGTGTAGTTCTCTTCTAATTCATATCTTTTTTTAAGTCAAGTGTAAAAGCATGTGTAAATTTTATAGAAAGAATGGGATGTGATAATGGGGTCTTGGGGTAACACTACACCAAATTATCATAAATTCTGTGAAAGACACTTTTGAAGCAAGTAATACTGTGGGTTGTACAATGTCCTATTACATAGTGGACAAATGTCCCTTTAATGAGTGCCTATACATACATGATAGGAGAAAGCAGACAAATCCTGGGAAGCTGAAGCAAAGTCACCTTATGCAACGTGAATTCCAGTGGCTATTCAGAACCTTTGATCTTTGGCTGAAGTAGTAGCTCAGTTTGTTCTTCAAATTTTCATGGACATTAAAAAATATCAGGTCATGTATCCTGTTATTAAATTAGGCTGCAGCAGAGTGCACAGTCCATCTGCAAGCTCTGTGAAAGGGGAAGAGGTCAGGCTGTGTGTTTGCTTACTGGCAGGGGCTCTGGACAGCAAGGGAACCATGAGGGGTCAGTAGCATTCATTAGTAAAAATTCAAGTTTAACTCCCATCCATATTTGTTATATTATTGTTTCAACCTCTGTACCAGTATAACACAAGACATCCAAGCCATTTGCCCCAGGACTTGGCCCATAATCTGTCATTTCCCTCCATTTCCTCCTTTTCCACAGACCCACCAGACACAAGACAGCAAGTGGGGTCTGCTCTGAAGGCAGGCAGGAAGTGATTTTATGGTGTGGTGTGGTGGAGGAAGGAGAAAGAAGAGAAAGGTTTGTGGCTACCAGGATAAAGTACACTGCAGAAATGGGAGAAAGAAATCCCACTGTCCTCCATTTAAGGCTTCTCTTCTAAGTTCCTTCTCCCAGACAAGTCCCACATGTATTATCAACAATTTATTTTCAAAAAAAATCCAAGCCTCCAATTAGTGACTATCATCTCAGTCCAATAAAGGTAATTTGAAAGCTGATTACAAAGATCTGTTTCTATTTTCTCAAAATATAAATTAAGTCTTGAAAGAAATGATAAATCATTTATTTCAAAGTGAATTAATTCTCCACTGAGTTCATAGATAGCTTGTGAAACGTACAGCCAAAAAGTATCCTTGAGGACCAGAACTTGGCAATAGCCAGTAATGGACCACATATTTCCATAGAGTTCAAATGTAGTCCTAGGAAATTGTTCAACAAGCATAAAGAAAATTATTTTGCTGTCTTGCTGTGTTATGGTTTTGGCTGTACTGTGGATTCATCCACCAATTTCTTTAGATACACAATCATTTTCTGAATTTGTTCTAAGTGCATTTTGTTCTTAATATACACTTTGCATATACTTAGAGAGCACTCTATGAATAAAATTTTGGTTTTGGTTTTGTATTCTCCGACTTCTCTTCACATTCCTGCCTGGCCGTCCTCAGGATTTAGTTGTGTCAATGTATTTCATGAATGTTTTATCTCCTGCCTCTTTCAGGAGAAAGATCATAGATATTCAATAATAGATCATTATTGAAAATGTTAAATAACATTTGTTTTACACATATTTCTGTTGCATCCTTCTCAAACTGTTTTCCAGAAAGATACTTTTTTTTTGTTATTTATGAGGGTTTGCGACTTAATTTTTCAAAAGTGCTTTTGTCTGGCCTGGTTCACATTATTTTTTCAAAGAAACACTATAGTGAAAACTGCACAAAGATTCCTTAATATTGTGTGTTCTATTGCAATTTGAGCTCATTTTATAATCAAAACCCAAAATTAATCACATTTTTGTACTCATCTATTTCTTGTGAAGGAAGACTTAAATATAAGGCAATGGGGACACAAGCATTACTTGAGAAAGACCTTAGGATAAATTAGAGAACATGATCAGAATTAGGGTTTTTTTATGATTAATTTACATCTTCTATTTGTAGTATCTGAACCATAGATCAATAACTTGGATGGATCAATAACTAGATAAATGTTACGAGCAGAGGTTGCTTTCTCAGATATTACTGGAATTTGCTTTACATTTTTGAAAACAAACAAAAAATAACCTCCAAAATTAATCAGATTCAATTAGTATAAAACACTCAGTTTGGAATAAATTTCACCTACTTCTATTCATGTAAGTCTAGTGCATAGTTTTAACCATTTCTCTAAACTCGCTTCTCAAGCATGAAGAGAAAAATTTAAATAGAAGGTAATTTATCCCATTCTGACAGCTGCCTAAAACTGGTGGAATGACTCAATTTCTGACATCTCTGTCTCTCTCAGCTGATTAGAATAGCACCCTCATCCAGAACCTTTAGGCAGATGAAGATGGTTGAGAATTTTTTTTTAATGCAGATATTTTTTGTCTTATCAAACTATGATATGAAAAGCTGCTTTAGAGAAATATTATGTCCCTTTGATTTGAAGAAGGCCTATTTCATGCAGTCAGATCACTACTGCAAACCTCAACAAAGTCTTTGTCTTAACTAGGATTCTGGAAACAGATGAGATCTTCTCAATGCTGAATAGGGGGATGGGATCACATCCCTTTACCTTTGTCCCTTCCTAGTGCAGTCCCAAGTCCCTCTGGCCACCTTACCCACAAGCCACACTGGTGACTTTTGTTTCACTACGTGTCCACGATAGCACTAGGGTCTCTTCTGCAAAACTATTTATTATCCCTCAACCTATATGTGTCAGTACTTGGAGTTTCTTCCTTCAGGGATGGGACTTGTCATTTCTCTTTGCTAAACCTCATGAGGTTCCTGTCAGACCAGCTCTCCAGCCTCTCCAGGTCATTCTGATGCTGTTGTATAACCATCTGGTGTATCATTCATTACTTCCAACTTTTTGCCATCTGCAAAGTGTCATTCTGTTCCATCACCTAGGTTGTTAAAGAAAATGCTAAATAGTACTGGCCATAGTGTTGATCCCTTGGGTGCAACACCAGTGACTGCTCTTTTCAATCCACTTCATCATCCACTTATCTAGACCCTATTATGTCTATTTGTCACAAGGTTGTTATGGGAGGCAATGCTGAAAGCCTTCTAAAGCCAAGATACCTGCTGATCACCCTTCATGCACTGAGCAAATAATTTGTAGAAGGCTAACTGGTTTGCTAGGCACGATTTCCCCATTGACAGCTGACTATTCCAAATCCTCTTTTTGTCTTTAATATCTTTGGAAATTGTTCAGAGAAGGATTTGTTCCATCATATTTCCAGGCCTGTTGTTTCCTACTCCTTCATGTTCCTTCTTTCTGTCCTTCTCCAAGAGCCATAACATTCCAAAGATAATTGAACTGGACTTGGAATGGCATGGTCAGCTCCTCAGCATGTGTGAGTACATTCTATCAGGTCCCATGGATTTGTGTATGTCCTCTTGTTTAAATTTTCCCCAACTATATCTTCCTTTACTGAGGATTAAATCCACATTCCTCCAAATTTCTCCACTGATCTCAGGGTCCTGACATTCCTGAAGCCATGGTGTGCCTCAGCCTTTAACACTACCCTTACCATAAGGTTGCTTGTCCCATCTGGCATCAGGGCTCCATTTTCCTCAGTCTTATTTTTTTTACTGATGGACCTGTAGAAACCCATCTTATTTTCATTAACAATCTCTCCAAATTTAATTTCACACAAGCTTTGGCTTTTTTAACCTCATCTCTACCTGCCCACACTCCTCTCTATACTTTGAATGACCTGATCCTGCTTGTTTCTTCATATGCTTCCTTTTCTGTCTGAGTTTTTTTCAGGAGTTCCTTATTCATCCAAATGTGCCTTCTGTCACATTTTCTTGTTCTCCTGAACATGGGGAGGGACAAGCAAAATTTTAGAAGATGAGTGTCCTAGTTTTGGCTGAGAGTGGGGTTAATTTTTTGCAGTAGCCATGAGGAGGTGGAGCCTGGAGAGCTGTGGGCTTGTGCCTTGGGCCATTCAGGACAGACACTGCAGCTGGGGAGAATGGTCCTTCCTGGAGTCTTTGGCAAAAATTACCTGTGGATACTTGAGGACAACCCCCGAGGTTCTGGAGTAGGAGTTACAGAGGGCTCAAGGCCACCTACTCCCCAGAGAAAAAGAGACACTGGCAGCTTCTAAACTGGTTCAAGATGCCTCAAAAGTGATTGGCACTGAAGCACAGCTTTTTCTGGCACCCTGACTGCCAGTGCTATGCTGGATGTTCAAAGGCAAAGTCCCGTCCACATAATGCCACTGATGTAAGGGGATCATGCTGATCCCACAGCAAGCTTGAATAGGAATCCCCAACTGCCCAGGGACCTTGAAGTCATCACAAACTATCCTGAAGGCAAAAATTTTGTGACAAATATTGAAAAATATAGATAGGTAGAATTTGAACATTCTACAACCTGTAACCAAAAAAAAAAAAAAAAATCCAAAACAAAACAAAAAACACAAAACCACCCCAAAAAACAACCAAGGAACCTTTATGATCAATGTAGGTTATTTTCTTGGCAGTTTCTGGGGGGAAGGGAAGAAAGACAATACTTCCAGATGTCATCAATAAGGAACTACTTATTTAGGTCATTGGATAATTCTACTTTTAAAATCTTTGTTTAAATTACTTAGGATATCTCTTCCTTTTAATTAATGGGGTGAAAATTTTCTGTGCACTGCAACACACTGATTTTTTGCAGACAATCTTTAATCTAGGAATATTTTCAGCTGAAATTTGCCAGGCTTGATAGACTAACCACAAAAATTCACTTTTGTGATTTCTGTGAAAATATACTTTAGTTAGGAAACATGCTTCTGAACATCTCTTTGCAACTTTGCAGTGTTCGAGTTTCTCAGGTTATCTGTTCTAGTCATGTTGCATCATGAAAAGGCTGAGGCTGTGAACAGCTTTCACTGTAATTATTCACCCTGACATCGAGGGACCAAAATCATAAAAGGAAAGTCTAGAAGGAAATTAATAATTGAATATTCAGAAAAGGGTAAATGGAGTTAAGTAAATAAGGCCCAGGGTTACATATTCAGTGCTGCTAAATCTCAGCCTTTTCTGGCTGCCTACCCTACTTTCTCACCCATTTTGGTGTGGTCCTGCTGTGAAATGTGTGGTTTTCCCTAAGGCTAAGAAAGAAATGGGAGTGTTGAAGAACTGGAACTGCAAGATGAGCAGACAGAGGCCAGTGGGATACTGCTTTGGAGTTAATTCCTAGATTGGGACTAATAATAGAAATTATTAGTGAGATTCTTGGAATTTGAGAAGAATTTTGAAACTCAGCACAATCTCAGTGAAACTGCTTAATGAGGGAGTGCCAGAAATTACTCTGACCCATAAATATGTAAATCTCAGTAACAGCATAGCAAATAGACTAGTTAATAAAAGCTGAAAAAATCAGAAATACCTGTTTACCACTGGAGAAAAAAAAATCTTGGGATGATTCTTGAGTTTTCCTTTTTGTTGAGATTTTTTCCAAACACTTCTAAGATTGAATTAGAACAAAAAATGTAGCAGTTTTATTTTAGCTGGTATTCACTGAGCCCCCTCCAAATGTTATGTTCAAGTTTCTAGAGGAAATACAGACTTTAATGCAACTTTCCATGGTGTTCATCGGTTGAATACTGCATTGAGATAGTAAATTATGCTCCGAGTTTTAGTTACGACAGTCTTAATATTACACTGCAAAACAGAGAGAGAAAAAATGGTTCATAAATGTTAAAGGAAAATGTAGAAGGGGAATTTTGGCTTTCTCCTTGAATCCCAGGAGTCTGGTCTTTCTCCACAGAACACACAGACATGGCACAGGCCTGTGACTGTCGCCTGAATCCCAGGAGCCTGGTCTTGGTCCACAGAACACATATAGACATTGCACAGGCCTGTAACTGTCAGGTTTTATATGCTTTAAAGATGAATAAAACATTGCTGTTGGTAGGTTTGTATAATGATGTCTCAACAAGATGTATGGGACAGTTTTTGCTTCAAATGTGTGGTTCAAGACATCATTGTACTAACTAAGAAGTTGAAGGAGAGTTTGGATTCTACTTATGAAAATCTTGTATAAAATAATTTTTTTATATAAAACGAAAGTATGAAAAACAATGTCCTGCCTGTCCTAGGGTGACCTGGTTTCTTCACACAAGAAAAAAGGACAAACAAGGAGATTTCTGACCTGAGCTGATGACCCTGCATTTTCTCTGCAGCAGCAACATGGCGTGAAATATCATTATATTATTAAAATATACTTAATTTAAAATAATAAAAAAGCCTACTCAGAACCATTTACACATACTGTTCTATCCTCTAAAAGAATGGAGATGGATAATGAAGTTGAATAATGGATTCAGATGTGCTGGTAAGGTTTTGTCTAAGTAAACTGAACCAAGAAAAGAGTGAAACACTTCAACTTAGATCCCACCCACTGATCTCTTTGCAGAGTTCCCATGCAATCAGCATTTTAACAGAGGAGTGTTGCAGTTCAAGTAGCTCATTTACAGATGTCCTTTTAGTGCTGTGTCTAAATAAAGTAAATATAAAACTCTTTTTTCTATGAACAGCATTAGGTTTCTCTGCTGTTTCTCTACAAAAGATGGGGAAAACCAGTTTTACCAAAACCACCCAACAAAACAAAACGCAAAAAGTGAAAGACTTTTATATCCTCTAAAATAAGAGCATTTCTTCATTTCAGTAACTGTCTGTGCTCTGCTATGGCGACTTCCTTCTTGGTCAGCTCTGTATGGCCAAATTCAGTTTGGATATGGGAGTGAGGTGGATGATTCTGGTGGAAGAGCAGCTTTCATGTGTGGCAATCCCTTCTGAAAACCATAATTATGACTGCTTCTTGAACAATTCCATTTCTGCCCTTATTCTTTATGTAAAATGGTATAGTCTTAAGTGTAAAGGGAAGTCAGCCAACATGGGAAGCTCATTTCCTGAGAAAAAATGTGCCAGAAAAACTGTATGAAATATACAAAATCAAAATAACTATAGAAATTTCAGGTCAATAGAATTCAATGTTATCCTAAATTTCACTTTTTTGAATGGGAAATTCAAAATCACGTGGAATTTGTTGTTTCTCCCCGCACCAATTTTTTCCCCCCATTTTAGATTTGGGCCTTACAAAATAAGAGAGGTGAAGACCCCCTTTCTCTATCTCTCACTCTCTCTATATTCTTTTTTGTTTTCTGTTACTTGCACCTCCTTCAGCTTTGAAAAACTGGCAGTGTAGTAAAACAGAAATAACCTCAACTTCTTCACAACTCTATCTTTCCAAACCTGGATCAATGTTAAGAAAATTCAGGATGAAGAAGTGGGAGCAAGTGCGTGTGTGTGTGTGTGTGTGTGTGTGTGTGTGTGTGTGCATGTAAAGGTTTTGAAACTCTTCATTTTGTTGCCTTGGGTTGGAGCACACAACATACAGGGAGAAAGACAAGGCAGAGCATATATTTAGTCTACAAAAGAAAATGTTAATGAGGTGAGATCTAATTGAGGTCTTCCATTTTCTTTAAAAGGAAGTACAAATCTTATGGGGATGACAGAGAAAATTCTCTGAGATGCACGGCCAAGTGGCAAAAGACAACACTTGGAGTGTTCAACATACAAAATCCCAGTTACATGAAAGTAGAAAAGAGCTCACAATGGCAGTAGTTTACTACTAGAAGAAGCTGCTGAGTTTCTCATCCTTTTCAACCAAGGCTCATGCAAGATCCTGAGTAAACCTACCAAAATTTGACACTTGCCCTTCTTGAAAAGGAAGCTGGAAGGGAAGTTCCTTCAACATGTAATTTTCTAAAATTCTGCATTTTCTGTGATTGTATGCTAAACCAGTGAAACTCCAGAAATCTCTGCTCTGAAAAAATGCTACAGCTTTCACAAAAGTGATTCTTCCAAAAAACCTCCTGTTCTATCAAATCTGTGTTATTCCATTCTTCCACCCTCTTATCTCCTGACATGTCCTGAAAAAAAGAAAATGTTTTCACAGAAAATACAAAAGAAAAAAGCTTTGACCTACCAGATATTATAGGGCATATAATACTTTTCAAAAATTGAATTCCTCAAAGTCCTAATTTAAGAGAAGATTTCAGCTTTTACACTGATATTTTTCCCTAGTATAATGTTTTTACCCTTTCAACAGTAAGACTGCACTTTGAATTCCATATTTACAGCTGAGTTCAGGTAGGTTGTAATTTTTCAACTATATTTTAAATATGTATTTGAATCTGTGATCTACTGAGGTGCATTCTTATTGATTCATCTGTTGGGTAACAATTCATGAACACCAATATAACTGAGAAATCTGTGAAGAGGAATTTGGTTTTTTATAACAGCTCATATCTTTTATTCCTTACTTATGCAGAACTCCAGTTAGTTTTAACAGATGATTTAAATCTATAGGAGTGACAGGATCACAAGGCAGATTGCTTTCTTAATAACAGCTATTTAACATCACCTTGATGTTTAAAAGTGCAATGTCACCTGCTTAAGGAACATCAGATATCACTGAATATACCTATAATGTGTTTTTGAATGTGATGATACCCAGTAAATTCAGACTATACACAATTGACCTTCTCTTAGTTCACCACTTTGACAGTTATTCAGAATAAGCTTCCTATAAAAAGACCTATTTTAATCATAATCACCTCAAAAGTATAAACCCAAACAATATGGTTCCACAGCCAATACACTAATGCTATGGGATATCATATAGTGGATTTGCAAGTGCAAACACGCTGTTATATACATAATTTGTAAATTTGCTCTGTGTGTATATGAACAAAATTAGTACTGTACCCCAAAAGTCCAAGTCAAGAGATGCATCAAGATTAGAAGTCCTCCTGTTTGCAAGATTTTCCTATTTTCCTGTACTGTGGCAGATCCAAATAACTTTGGTTTTGCTTTCAGACTTGTGATACCCTTGCTGTGATCTAGGTACCACTGAGGAAAAATAAAAAAGGGGGAATTATTTTTTGCCACAGCTAAGGCAAGAAAATGCTGAAATCTACAGAAATTATATAATATGGAAATTATAGTATTATTGGTCTCATAAATAAGCAGCAAATGTGAATATAAGTCTTCCTAGTTTGAATGTTAATATGAAGTAAAGCAATGGTTACGAAAATTAGGGATTTTAAAACTTCTATTGATAGAAAAAAGTTCAACAAATATCAAAATTTCAGTTTTCCATCTTAATAATAAATGCACTCAAGTGAACAAAATCACAAATATCCTTCATCAGTATGGGTCAGCATTAAGAAATGTGTTATTGGTTAATCTAAAAGCATGATGGTTTCACAAATATTTCCAAAGTGAATGTCTACTTCAGCAGTTCTTTATTGATGTTATTTAATAGGACAGGAAACTACATAACATAAAAATTCATGCAATAAATATTTCCCTGCAATCAGACTGATTTTTCACAGAGGCAAGACACAATTTAAACTGTATTCTATTTAATTCTCATCCATAGTAATCTCTATATACATGGTACAAAAGGAATGAGATAAGAATAAAGAAAATGTGGTACAAAATTATGGCAAAATTAATTTTTCAGTTGAAAAGTTCTTAAATATTGTCACATTCAAAACGTTCAATCATATATATATTTAGAAATTGAAAATACACCTGTTTTACAACATTCTCATGTAAGAATATGATGATTTCAATTTATTTAACTTTTCAAATAAATCATATCTGTGAGAAAACAATAAAATCTTAGTTTCTTTGAGGCTTTCTTAGAGGAGGATGTTACAGGGATACTTGTTTCACAAATAGTGCAGGAAAATTATAATGAATCACAATAAAGATTCTTATGTCTTTCATTTTCTATTTCCTTATAAACTTAATTAATATTGATGTAATAAAATACCTACATTGCCTAACAAGGAATGCCTAACATTAAACACAATATTACACTCAAATCAATTTATGTTATATCAAGTAATGATATAGAACAGCACAAACCTTGTTCCACAGCCATCTGCAGTGAGAGAAGGCCCTGACAACAGGAGAACCAATGGTGACTTCACTGTGCAAAATGGAAATTTGGATACCAGCACATAGGGATGGTCAGGAATTCTTCAATAAAAGTTTATTGTGATAAAAAGCTGATTCATCCAAACTAATTTTTTTCTCTGGAACATTTCTGAACATATGTCCTAGGTTAAAATGTAAGATGTGCCCAAAGTATGTATTCTGTCACCATCTTCATGAGCTGTTGAAACCAGGTGGGGCAGTGTTTCCCTTATCTGCTGCTAATGGCTCATCAATGCCTTGCCACATGACTCATAGATAACGCCCCCGGGAGCTATCTCTGTTTAATGGGCCATCAAGAACCCATTACATGACTCATAGAATGGTATCAGCCCATTGTGAGGTGCTCCGCCCAGGGGGAGGAGCCAAGCATTCCCACATGGATATAATCCGGGGTTTGGGACAGCACAGAAGGCCTTTTCCCCACTGGATTCCCAGAGGACAAGAGCTACCAGACCTTCTTTACAGGATCACTGCTTCAACAAGATGATTTCATCTGGACTGCTACTACCATCCTAACAGGGTGTCAGGTTGTATTCTGACTCTGTCAGTATTTTGTACTATTGAATTTATTCTATTTTACTTTATTTTACTTCTTTTCTTTTTTCCCTTATTAAATTGTACTTCTGACTTGGAGTCTCTCACTGGTTTTGCTTTCAAACCAGTATAACATACTTTCATCAAGAAGTGTTTCTTCAGGTCCAGAACAAGACACTGTGCCAGAAACTAAGCTCACATTTCCATGACAACATGGAATCCAGCACCTCCAGGGTAAGAGAGCTCCCACCAGGGAAACCTAGGATTTGAGACATAGATCCAAGCTCCTCTGTGGACAGCCCAGACCTCTGTCTGCCAGCTGAGTTTACATTTTTGCCCAGACATTCCTCAATTGTGCCAAACCTGCCTGGCATCCCTAACTCATGGAAGCAAAATGACCCAGAATGTTCTGGGTATTCTGCACAAGCATGGATGGGAAAATGACAGTTTCTCCAGGACTTTTGCATATCCTGCATATCCTGGCTGCATGGGCTCATACTCAGGTGGCATGAGAAGGATGCAGAGGAAAATCCAGGTCTATGATTGATCCAACTAATAGCTATTCTAACTATGTAAGGTTTTAAGATCATCACAGTGTGGAATGTGGACAACTAGCATTGTCAATAATGTTCCTTCCAAGGAATGGCCTTCTAGCTTCTAACCAGCATGATCAGGTAGTGATGTTTGTCACTTGTGTCTAATGGCACTGTAAGGTTTGGTGTTTGGAAGGTGGAAATACACTCCTCCAGAAATTTGGTGCAGACTCAGTTTGATTTCCTTGTAAATGATGTGTGACATATAAGTAGAGATCTCCCAGCTTTGAGTTTGCTGCTGTTGTAGGACATGCAGAAGTGGTTTTACCCTCCTAATCTCATCCGCTATCTCCATAATCTGGTAATAAAGCCAGTTCCTGAGAACGAACAGAGCTATGAACAGGCTAATATTTATAAATTTTTAAATATTAAAAAGAAAAAAGTTAAGTATCACCTACCTTAAACTTTTTGATTAGTTTGTCTCTAGCAGGAAAAAAATACAACTATTGCAAATGTCTCACTGCAAGCAGTTAGACTGCATCTGAAAGCAGATTGCCCTATATAATTTTCAGATGGGCCATTTAAAGATTAATGTTATGAATTTTCCATGACTTCAGAGCACTGAGAATCTAGGTGTCGTGTATACATTGCTTGCAGGTTTATTTCTAGTGTAAGTATGTAAACAAGAATGTGACTAGCGTTAAGAACAGGAAAAATCTATGTGAGAATTGTTCAATTTGCACTATTCCTCTGCAGTGCTTCTTAGGAGGCCTGAGTCCCTTCTGCTTCTGAAAATTTTAACAATTTGAGTACTAAATGAACAAGTTGAATTTAGTGTAGTTATACCATGAGAAAAAATAGCCTTATCTCACAGGGAAGCAGTGGAATATTGTGCAGAGACCATTCCCCTGACATCAACTGTGTTTGGCAGATGGTGCTGTCAGTTCAGGTCTGTGTTTATTCTATCATGCATGTGGTAGCATATTTTAAAATGTACAATCTCATGTATTATCTATGGGCTAAAAGCATGCAACACAAGCGGGACTATATCACAGGAGTTAAACTTCTGTAAACAACTAGCAGCGGTTGTGTAAATGCTATTTTCTTGACATAAATAACAGAAACATATGGCCAGAGACAGGAAGTGGGTGATACCTGGATAGATTGATATCCTGCTAGACAAGTGGCTGTATTTATGACATGATTCTGCTTGACAGTGAAAGAGGAGGGGAGGAGAGCTAATGACTTTTTCATGAACTCTCTGACAACGTACATTTGACCACTGAATAGCTTTGCTCAACAATCTGATTCTCAGCATTGTTGTTAAACACGTTCAATGAAGATGAAGAAATATTGGGGTCAGAAGTGGAAGGTTATTTCTCTTATTTCCCATTTTCTTAGGGCAACTGGTATTGAAACATTGTTATTCCGATAGTTTAGTACCCACATGATTTCCAAACACTATTCCTTTCCTGGAGAGTACATGTCATACACAAGCAGTGTCCTACTACAAGCATTCTTTCTTCTGTTATGGCTGGAACTTTAAAGTGAAAGGTTTAGTACCACAACACCTATTTTATAATCTTGCTTCCTTCCTGTTTCCTAATAAAAATCCTGCCTACAATAAGTTTAAAGCCTTCAGCATACAAATCACCTCCTTGCATTTGAATGTTACTCATTGAACATTACTGAATCATAGTAAAACACAACTTCACTCCATGTGACTCCTCTGCAGCATTTCAGAACAGTGATTTATGATGTTTCTTGTATCTGAGATATCCTGTTTTCCAAATTTATCCCCTTTACAGAAACCCACAACAGTTTCTGACAACTAGATGAAGTTTCTTCCATCCCATTATAAATAAGGGCCAAACTAGGTTTTCTGGCACATCTATGTAACTGCTCTTCACTCTAATTCTGCCCTTAGCAATAAAGATTCAAGTTGTCTTCTTTTCAGCATGGCCCTGCATCTAAGTCTATAATAACTTCCTGAAGTGTTTGCTTACTTGTTTTAAAATGATGCCCATGATGCACTACAATCTCCTCTAGATCACTCTTGCTGTTTTAACAGGTCTTTAAGGCCAAGTTAGGGTAAGATCAAATTTGCATTTTGTGACTGAAACTGATGGATGCTTCTCCAGTCCATATTAAATCAATGACTCCTGAAGAAAGGTGTTTGAACATTACATTTTTGGTCTTCCTTATATAACACTAAAATAGGAAAATGTCAAAGAACATACACAAGCAGAAAAGTGCACTTGTGATGAGAAAGTCATCAGGATTTGTTCCTAAACAAGAAGATTCAGAAGGAAATTATCTTCAGTAGTAAATGTACGTTTGCAAAGCAATTCAAACAAAAGACTGCTTCCAGAACTGACCCCGAACTTGCAGAGCATGAAAAGGAAGCTGTTGAAATCCTCCTGTTCTGTCGCAAAATCCTAGAACTTTTAAGGTAAACTGCTTTTAAATGAAGCAAAATAGTGCCCAGCATGCCTGAGGTTTAAACCACCCTTTTCATCCGATTCAGAATGTTACGACCATCTGGAATACTCAGTCATCTTTTCCTGTGTTTCTGTGCAAGGGTCTGATGAGCTCTGTCTCACAAGGGACCTCAGAGGGAAGCATTCCCATTATTTACAGTACCCCAGTTGTTAAAATACAGACCCACCATGTGGGAGGCCAGAGCTCAAATTCCTACTTTGGTTCAGCAGGCATGCCTCTGTGAAGTGCCTCATCAACACCAAATAGCCTACTCCAGGAAGTCTGCCTGTTTGTCATATTCTCCCTCCGCCTCTGTTCCACTGTGCTCAACGTCATTAAACATCCACTGGTGCAGCAACTCAAAACCCAATGGTTTAGGATCCCAACAAGCAATAACTCATGTTTTTAGCCATGTTAGAATATATATTTAATTACTTATATAAAATGTAATTATCAAGAAAATACTTTTTGGCAGTCCTACTGATTACTGTTGGATCCTGACATTTAATTTAAATAGAGGAAAACAAGACTGAAGATTAACATTGAGAGCTGTGGTAATCATCCTAGGCTGTATGCAGCATTTCCAAAAGGCCAATGGCCAGGTCTTTGACACATCAAAAGCTTTTTTTACTGTACGCTCCTAATGTGGCTTTTGCAAAGCACAAAAAAAAAGAAACTGGCTAGAATTTCTAGACAGCAAGTGGAAGTGTACCACAGATACAAGAGGGATTCCTAGTTGTGGCTTTAACACCTTATACTCCCCATTATGTCAACCCTTAAACTCTAGATCCCAAGAATTAGAAATTAGATATGTCCCTGAATTATAATTTCCAAGACTGAGACATTTGCTAAATGTCTTCTAGCTTGTATCAATCTACAATTAATAAAATGACATTTAAAACTATAATTAGCAGATAATCACCTAGTCATCACCTGCTGATAACTGGTCATGATTTCAACATCTGAGCTAGGGCTGATTCCTGAAAAACATTGTATGAATCAAGAATATTTACATGCCCATTAATAATTATATTCTTGGCATCTCAAACAGTCTGCATGTAAATGCAGAACAAAAAAAAAAAAAATCCACTTTTCCCACAGAGTTCCTCATTATCTGCTTCAATGGGAACATTTAATCATTTCTAAGACATTGGGGAAAACCAGCAGTGGCACAGAGACTTTCCTTGAATGTGTGCTGTTGTATCATAGTTGTAAACAGAAGGAATCACTCGTGTAGCTTAGTGTCCACAAACTGAGCAAAGCACCTGCACAGGGAAGTGCTGGCAAACTCAACTTGTCATCCCCTGCTACTCTCATAGAGGCCCCTTGAGTGCTTTCTAGAAAACAAAAAAAAAAAGGGAAAACATATGCTCACGCAGAGCTTGAAACTGGAGGGAACGTGCAGTAGTCTATTAAATGCATAAAGGTTGATTTGCTGATTTCTTTCTGTTGCTAATTTCTCTGCATCTTGGATCCTTTCACTGTATGTCTGACTGCATGGATTAATCTGGTGAATAGCAAAGGGAATATTCATTATATGTGAGAAAAATATGTTGCTTGATAGGATTCCTTCAAAAATGAAATTTTTTTTGAGGATTTGTCAGCATAAGAGATATCTTCATAGTTCTACAGATAGGTGGCTTTTTTTTTTCTCCTAGCTTGGTTTTACAGAGAAATATAAGACAATATTCACCAAAATATTTCTAGGGAACTGATCACATTCAGTCATTTTATATGAATCTGAAAAAGTATTCAGACTCTGACAATGTAATATTGCAAACAGTGACTCCTGTGTTACAGTGGATCAATAGAAAATTGACCCTAAAATGATGGGTGGGACAAATATCACACTGAATTGTCTCTTATCACACCTCAGTTTTTATACATCACTCATAAGTTTATTTTTTCTCTCAACCTTAACAACCTTGGGCTATTGTAAGTAGTTTAGAGAGGCATCTTGATGTAGGTTTGTTCATCTCAAAAGTGGAAGAGACTCTTCTTTTGTGTGGGGAAGTGCTAGGGCTGTATCAGCTATCTGTCAGGCATTATGTCTGTGGACCCTTTCCAGCTCTTTCATGTTAGTAGAGCTGACATAAAAAAAAAAAAAAAAAAAAAAAAAAAAAAAAAAAAAAAAAAAAAAAAAAAAAAATCTGTATTTTGGTTTGTCTTTTGACCATAACAGAATGTAGAAAAATCAAGGCCTCCAGTGAAAAGATTATTCTGCCTAGCTCTGTTTTCTTATGGTTACACAGAAGTAAACACCTTCCAGACAGTGCTTTGGAAGTTGCCAAGTGATTAAGAGCAGAAGTATGAAGAGCTGAGGGCCTGAGCTGGCCAGACATTTGTACCAGGGGCATAAATAAAGCTGAGGTCATCCCTTGCCCCCCTCCCAGTGTTACCTGTGGTGATGCTGCAAATAGGACCCAATTCCATCCTCCTTGGTGCTCCAAGAAAGAGCCTGGGAAGGACAAAGTTTTAGACAGAGCAGCGTCCTGGATGACACTGGTTATTGCAAATACGTCATTGTATAAACATGTTTTGTGCCCTCAAAAACAGGTAGCAGTCTGCAGGCCTCCCTCAGCACGTCTTCCTTGGGATGCAGCCCTTCAGGGCCACTTCCCTGGCTGGGCAGCACCTCCTGCAGCCCTTCTTGCACTTTAGAATAAGAAAAGTTTTGTGGGGAAAGCTGGGGAGTCCCTCTGGTTTTTGTGACATGGGAAAATAATGCCCTGAAATCTTTTGGGAATGCACAGTGCTCTCGCTCCATCTCAGGCTGTGCCTGCAAAGGGCACCATCCTGCCCTGTTTATTAAACCACCAATGACTTTTTTTTCCTCAGAGGAGATGTCCTGGGCTATTGCCAGCAGGTTTGATGAGGCACTGATTCAGCACAGTTTCTACATATTTAAATAGAATGGCATGTGTGCTGGTGGTCACAGTGGCTTTGCAGGTGGGAGTGTCCCAGTGAAGAACTCATAGCCCCAGTTCAACACAGAGCCCTGAGTGTCTGCCTCAGTCCTCCTGGCTGCCATGGATGGGACTTGGCACGTGTTTTATAGGAAGCAAATACATCTATAAAATATTAGAATCAAATACATGAGGCAGCACAGACAGGGCAGCAACTTGAATCTCTGAGTGCAACTTAGGAAACACAAAGAACATCCCAACATAAATAGCAAGAACTTTTTTATGGGGTCCTGTAACTGCACAAGAGTATCTTGTGTTCATTTTAAAGATTACTTGAATCTATAATTTTCAATTGTAGAGTCATTTATGTTGGAAAAAGTCTCTAAGATTGAGTCCAACTGTAAACCCAGCACTGCCAAGCCCACCACTAAACCATGTCCCCAAGTGCCACATCTACATGACTTTTAAATACCTCCAGGGATGGTAACTCAACCACTTCCCTGGGCAGACTCTTCCAGTGCTTGACAGCCCTTTCAGCAAAGCCTGCATATGTTTTCTGTTAATGGCTTATGGTTGAAAATAGTATTTATTCACTGGTATTTAGGAAAAAAAATGTTGCTTGTAGTCTTTAAGAAAAGTAGCTCATTCTCTGACACATGGGAAACTGATTATCTCTGGGTTTAATTGTGGGGGGTATGTGTCCACAATCAACTGGGAATACTGGAAAGGGTGTAATTTGGAAGTGATTTTAATTTTTATTTATGAAAATGTTCGTTTCTGTGAAAGGGTTAGATGCGTTTTGAAAAGCTGCTTTCACTGTAAATCTGTTGCTGTGAGCTTGGCTGAAGGGAAAGCATTTGCTTTTGGACATCACAGTGGTTTTTATGCACAGTTTTATGAAACTAACTTGAATCCAAATTAAACATATTGAAGTTACTTCTGTGTGCGCGCTACGCTTTCGTGATGGTAATGTCAGGATATTTCTTTTGTTAGCTCATGTAAAAGTTAATGGCTGTACTCTGCCAAGTTTGGAGCAGGGTAATGATTTTTTTTTCTGCCTGTTTGTGTTTTTCCCTGGAGCTGGCATCCCCATCAGCTTAAGTAGTGGAAAAGTTTGTGCCTGACACTTTCAACCTTTTGTAGGTAGGGCCGGGGTCTGTTTGCTCCCCATCCGTGTCTGCCACCACCAGTGGTGTGAGTCTGGGGCAGTGCTCACAGAAACACTGCTCAGGGTGACTCAACTGCTCCCTTTCCAGCTCCCTCCTGCTTCCCAGCTCCCCAGCCACCCACCCTGCCCAGGGGCTGGGGGGAAGGAGCTCCCAGCAGCCACACTGACTCTTGCAATTAGCTCCAACCAAGCAGAACTTCACTACTGAATCATAGAGATGCACAGAGTCTCTTTAGCACTTTATGTCTGGAGCATCTTGAATTAGGCTTCTGTGAGTGAATTAATTTTCTGTCTTTACGATTACAAGAATTTAGGACATGGGCTGTGCCTCATTAAGTAACTCACTACAGTGCCACGTTGAGTAACTCATGAGGGCAAGGGTTTTATCCTGGATGGTGCTAAAACATCCCCATCTTCCTAGTAAATCCTTACCTGAGGAAGTGCCTGAGTGCTCTTCCTTGAATACATCATCAAATAAGCAAAGTTGCAAACCAAATTAACAGCTCAATCAGCCTTTCCATCAAGTAGCAATTCACAGCAAAATGCCACCAACCCTAAAACTGGGCAGTGGCAGCAGTTCATGAGTTTGCAGTGCCAGCTTCTTCCCTCTGGCTTCATATCTACAGGAAAGAATAATTCTTTCCAACATTGAGGTTGGCTGGTGGAGTTATGCTGCTCCTTGAACCTGTTTTCCATGAGTAATGAAATTGTTGAGGTACCTGCTTTATTTAAAATGTTATCTAATGTTACCAGTGCCATATTCTCACCTCATGCTGTATCAGCAAGGAAAAGTTGATGACATCTTGGGTGAAGTTGCTTCTTTCCATCAGGCTGTGTGACCACCCTGAGGCTACACAGCAGAGAATTACCCAGGGCTTTCTGCCTATTTTTACAGTAATGTTATTTCTGTTGCTTCAACACAGTTAAATTCCAAGGTGCCCCAGTGCTGCAGAGGAAGAGAATCAATATGTGAATGTTTATACTGCCCCAGCTGACCAATATTTGAGCTGCTACTGCTTACAAAGTCTTAAACCAGAAGCTCTTAGTCCAAGATTTGAGCAGCACTTGAGTTCTCAACATCCTCTCAGAGCTCTGAGTAGATGCAAAGCCAAGAAAGTGGCTGAGACTCCATGGATCTGGCAAAATGTGTTGCACACACATCTTGTTTACCCTGTAGATGCAATACAACTGGAATGACTGGATGGCAGCTGTGGCTTTTGGTTGTGGGGTGTTGTTATTTTTTGTAGTAGCCAAAGCATTAATCAGGGCAGGATGGTTTAATACTGAACAACCTGGATCTGATTGCAGAATAGTTAGAGAAATGCTGAGGGTTACACCCTTTTTTATTTTGCCAGTATTTTCCATAATATTTATGGGAGTTTCCTTGGTGAGTTTGGGTTCTGATGGATAATAAAACAAGCTTACTGGAGATTGTTTTATTAACTTAGGTCTTGTGCATTTCATATATGATAAAAAAGGGATGTGTCCTGATTTCCAACTGGTCTCTGCCCATCATGCTGTGATTTTTATTTTTATTTTTTTTTGTTAATGCAGGATTAAAAAAAAATTATGTTTTCAATGCAGATAATAAAACCAAACAGAAATTAATTAAGGAAAAAAATGCTTCCAAAGTTAGAGTTTGAGGCCATGCATATGTACTACAAAGAACGTGATTGCTGAAATCTTTGAGTTAGTAAGGGGGGGAAATGAAAGCTCCTTTTATTTTATTTTATTTTATTTTTCTCACGTCTTCTATCATTAAAATCCAGTTCTAACAGCAGAATACTTCTCTTTTTCATGTGTGTTGAAAAGCAGCTACACCATGTATCAAAGCCATCAGTCCAAGTGAAGGATGGACTACAGGAGGTGCCACTGTCATCATCATAGGAGACAATTTCTTTGATGGGTTACAGGTCATATTCGGCACCATGCTGGTTTGGAGTGAGGTAGGTGTTGTCTGAACGCTAATGTCTAATAGCTTTGTCTCCTTGTAGCCAGCCTGTCCTTTCTCTGGGCCACATGCTAAATCAGCAACAAATGTCGACACACTAATCCTTGCCTAACTCAGTTTTATGAAAATAATTAGTCAAATTTACCTGTGGCAGGAATCCATTACAGCCAGGGGGATTTGCATCTCCTCTCTGGCGAGAATTTAGCTCAGTGGGTTTTATTCCAAGCAAAGGGGAGGATAAATGCCTGTGTGAATAATTCTGCATTTAGCACTACAATAGCTAAGGGCCCACAGAAAACAAACGTTTAGGTGATCCCACTTTCCAGGGAAACTGGCTGCTGGTGGCTGCACATCAATGAGGTGGAGGTTGCAGAAATTCAGCACCTCTGATAGCATATCCCTAAAGTCTGGCTACTTGGTGTAAGTATCATTTTCATTGCAGCAACCAACTGCACCATGTTGTATCCACAGCGGACTCCTCATAGCTAACAGGGGCCCCTGTAGTTTCACAGGAACCCTTTCCTTGTTTCTTATGCATTTTTTTGCTGTTGGTATTCCTCCCAGCTCCTTAAATCCTGTCTTTTCCCAGCACATAATTAATCGTGGTGCCTGACATTCCCCAAAAACCTGTGGAAAGTTAAAATCCAGGCAGCATCACCCAATGGCCATGGCCAGGGTTGTAGAAACCATGGCAGAGTTCCCCCACTGGCACAGGGAGACAGCTCCAAGGAAAGGTTTATATTTTGAACTTAGGGATTTCCAAAAACATTTTTGAGGTTTAATTAGAGATTGTCATTTTCATCATTTTAATTCTTAAAGAAAACCCCCAGCCTCCCTGAAATATCTGTGCAATGCTTCCTAATGGCAAGAGGATCTTCTGATGCTTTACCTTACATCCTGTAAATCTTAAATCAACACCATAGCTTAATTTATATCCAGCACATTCCCCCTACTGATTCCATTGCACATATGGCAGCATTTTTTCCATGTGAAGAGTATTCTCTAATGTCCTTCACTGTTCTCTCTCTCTCTCATCCTTCCACTTGAGGACAAGTGTGGATGAAAGGGCATTCCAGAAAAGGAGAGATAGTAAATGAGCCCTATTCTGAAGCCCTTATGTGATCATGAAAGTGCCCCCTGGGCCCAGTGTAAGCATTTTGTGTGTGAGGATTGAAGCCATTATGGCTGTGGGCGTTTAACAGGGAAAGGTGAAGGGGCTGGGAGGAAAGTGCTCCGATTTTCATGCTGCAGAATTGGATCTTTCATTATAAATCTTGATTCTATTTATTAGTGGAAGCCATTAATTGTCAATTTCTAATCTCAGGAGACCGAGTGCTGGTCAAAATGTTGTTGCTGATGGTTGCAAGGCCTTGTCATGGAATTAATAATGTTAGAGGGGGTCCAGACTGAACCCAGTCTGCTGTCTGGGAGTGCTGCAATGGGCTGCAAGCTGGTGTTGAGGAAAACTCTTTCACTGCCTCCCCCTTACAGAATTGCTTCTTATTTCATAACCTATGAGAACAGTCAAAAAAACATATAGGAGAAAAGAATGTTCTTTCCAAAAGAAGCAGACAAACATAGTAAACAAGTGCAGAAATGCATGAGCTTTTTGAGTGATCCCTAAATAATAGTGATCTATAAATAATTCAAATAACACATACAAGGCACCTATGAAGTACAAAATAAGTTCTTTCATTTGCCTTCCCATTTCTAAAAATGTCTAAGGCATTTTCAGTACCCAAGAAGAACATTTTTGTTTTACTTTAATAGAGTATAAAACTGAACTGTCAATCCTCTGAACATGAGTCCATTACAAAACTGGAGCAGGCTCATCCCAAGTTGCCAGTAAGGCCCAGTTATGAGCAAACTTGGCCAGGTTATTTTGTCGTTGAACTCTGGACAAATTTAAAAGTTCATCCTGGTGTTTCATGGATCCAAAGAAAATATAATTTTAACTGGGCTTCAGAAAATCCCAAACAAAACCAGATAGGCAGAGACTAAAGAAAAAGAATGAGTCTTGCAGAGCATTTTTGTGTGGATTTTTCCAGCTTCAGTTTCAGCTGTAATTGCAGGTGGTTTGGGGGATGAAGTCTAATATTGAAATTAAGCATCATTTTGCTACAAACTTTGCATGGGACCTTGGGCAAATCATATAATCTACTTAAAGTTCAATTCCCTTTCTCTAAAACAGTAATAAGATTAGTCACCTTCTTTGGAGAGGTGCTGTGAAGATAATTATCCTAAAGGTCCTATATTACTCAGACTTCATTATAGCAAAATCCATGTAAATACCTGAGCTGCATGGATATTTAAAATATAAATCCTACCCTAAATCAGAAGTAAAGTTAAGATCCAAAAAAGAAAAAACAACTTCCTTTTAAGAGTGAATTTGTTGCTGTCAAGCAGCATGTTATAAATAATTTGAAATGTAAATAATATATTTTTAATTTATTTTACACGTATTCAAGTTTTGTAATTGAAATATTTATATGCTTGAAATGGAGTTGACAGTGTTAAAAAAGGAGGTTTAAAATGGTTTCTGAAACACATATTTATTATTTAAACATATATTTTAGCTGTAAACACTCTAACATAATTGCAACCTTTCTCAGCCAGGGAGAACTAAATAAAAACTTAATTTGTCACATTAATTTTGAGCAGAAATGCAGATACCCTAAGCCAGTAGGTTCAATTAATCCTTACCTCCCATATTGCTTTATAAAAATGACTTTAAAAGCCCTTGGTATTTTTAGAGCACAGCAGAATGGGCCATCTAATGCTTTCTTTTTTTTTTCCAAGGGATTTTTGTAACCACCAAACAACCAGCGCTGGTCTATCGTGTGCATATGCTGGATGTGCTCAGACCCTCCCAGCAAACATTCTGTGTGCCAGACAGGCTCTGCTGCCTGTTTGTGCAGCACTCACACACACAGAGCTGGAATTTGGGGGGTTTCACCCAGCTTCTGGGGCCCTGTGTGGTCACAAATATTCCAAATGGGCGCTGCTGATAAGAGCCCCTGCTTGTTTCTCTCTCCTGTTGGGGAGCTGAGACTCTGGGAGTCTGCAGGGCAAATACGTGATTGTGAAGACAAAATTAGTTTCTTATAAATATTCCACAATATTTGCTTAGAATGAACTATTTCTTCAAACATTTTCCTGCCAAGAACATTCCTGCAGCTGTACAGAGTCAGCTGGAAACAACTTCTTTTTCTTTTATATTAAGAAAAGATGAAGAACTGAAACATCTCTTTTTTTTTTTTTTTTTTTTTTTTTTTTTTTTTTTTTTTTTTTTTCTTTTTTTTTTTTTTTTTACCTTTTTTACAGCGCAAAAAACAGAGGATGATTTTTTGGTTTGGTGGGTTTTTTGTGTATTTTTTTTTTTTTTTTTTTACTGCTGCTGAATCAAATTCTGTGACACATTTTGTTATTTTGCTTTTTATGTTTGTTATTGATTTTGGAAGTCTCTGGTTTTGAGGGCTTATTTTGGAGCTCTGACTCATTTTTAAAAAATGAGTAGGCACCCTCTTTTTGCAAACCAAGGCTTATTAAGCAGCATCTGGATGCCCAGAATTGAGGCATGCAAAGTTATTGGTCGTTTTTTTAAAATATAGGTACCTTAAGGGTTCTGTTCTCACTGAAAGCTGTCATTACCTTCAGTTGGTGGGATTTTTCTTCATTCCTCTTCTAATGGTCCTCTTCACACAGAGTCAAAGTCAAATTTATGACTGATTGTCACCATTTCCCTAACCACAAACCAGAGCTCAAGCATGCAAAAATAAACTAGTGACTCAGATTAATGACATCTCCTTATAAAATGTCACTTTTAAAAAAAGAAAGTAACCTGGCACTCTGAAGAGTGTGAAATGATGCTGTATCACACAAGAATGCCTAGAATATATTAGCAAACCACAGAAAGAGGCTCGTTGTACACACTCAGCCCAAATGTGTTTTGGATTTTGAAGACCAGGCACCGCCCACCATTGAGAAGATCCCTAACCCAGGTTTTAGTGCAACCCACTGCATGTCCCAGCTGACATGTAGGAATTTATACCAAACAGCAAATGCAGTTTCTAAGTATCAATCCAAATCCCTTGAAAATCCCTTGGGAGAAAGGTCCAGTTACTAATTTTACGTCCAGCTCCGTTTATCAATTTGCTAAATGCTGGAATGTAGGAGGAAGATGGATCTGGGATTTTGGCTGCTGGGTTCATGTCCAGATCACAGGTTAATGCCTTGCTCAAGATTTACATTTTGGAAATATATTCAGAAAGGGGCATAGCTCTTATGTAGGGATTCTTGTTTCTTGGCATGTCGTTGCTAGGATTGTTTTGGTGTTTGTTCATTCACCAAGAGTTCCCAGCTGAGGTGAGGATGCACAACTGGCCCTGCTGGGTCACACAGGGAGCTCATCTGCCTCAGTGTCTTGTGTTTGTCAGTGGGCAAGGACAGATGCCTAAAAACGTGAGGGTGAACATCTTGTGATGCTTCCCCATCTCTTTACCAGTCTCCATCTGTTTGGGACTTAGAGGCATCCCAAAGTGGTGTCTCTACTTTTAATATCCTTGAATGGTAATAGCTCACCTCTTCCAGATGCTTTGCGTGTAAATATGAGGCAGATTGTGCCTTGAAAAGGAGCAGGCCATGTCAGTGTGAAAAGAGAAAAGGTGGAGTAGGTTCCCAACATCCAGCCCCAGGCTGACAGTGCAGACAGAAAAGCATCCCATAATCCAGGAGTTATGGAAGGCAGAGGCAGATCTGCTTTTGCTATGGGTGGGCTTGGATTGCCCAAAGGTGTACAGCCCCAGCTGGATCACTTGGATTGCAAACCAGAGTCAGGGAGAGCTGCTCCCAGTCCATAGCAGATCCTGGCAGAGCTCTGGAACCAGAATTTGAGGGAGGGAGGTTTCAATGTGCAAGGGAACATTTTTTTGTCCCTTAAAGCCAATGTCGTGCTATGACAGCAATCTAGGGAGCTCCTGGTGTGTAAGCAAGCTGGCCAGTTCCCTCTGTGTGCAGGAGACCTGAAGGCTGACCCAGAACAAAGTCCCCCCTGGCTCAGCACTGAGTCCCTGCCAGTGGTCAATGACAGATGTGATGGAGAAAAGGCAAAAGGAAAAGGCACATGTATTCTCCTGGTATACCTCCCAAGCTTTAGTTGTAGGGAAGAGAGAAATAAAATACATCCTGAGTGTCCTAAACCATAGGACTTCAGACATAATGTTCACCCTTTGGGAATGTGTGGGCGACATTATTGTATATTTGTGGTTTTAAACACAGTTAAACTTATTTACTTCAGAGCACAAAGGAAAACCAAACTGTTTGTGAAGAACAAACCAGGAAACTTGCTTAACTCTCCCCAGCTCTCTGTAACAATGGACCATAAATAGGTCAGACATTTCTTGGGAACCAGGGAAGATGAGTATTGGAAAATGCCACAAATTATGTTTAAAGAACATTAAAGTGGTGACAGACCAGTAAATGCTGGGAAATTCAAAGATACAACCAGAAGCTGCCTGTATAGCTCATGCCAGAATGGGGGTGAGGGCTGCAAGGCTCATGCTGATGAAGTAAGATGAGTGTGTTAACCTTTACTGCTAAAATCCTTGGCTGTTTTCACAAGTATTTTCTCCCAAAAATGTCATAAACTTTTTCTTATCTTGCCAATTCACCCAGTTAGCCAGAACCACTCGAGGATGGGATTTATTTCAGTTATGTTTGTCTGCTTACAGCTGAGCAAAGATTCTGAACTTGTCATGTTTGTTCAATGGGGAGGGATCGAAGCTTCCAGGGAGTGGCTCATCCCCATGTGAGAGGTGTCTGAAGCACTAGAAATCAATTACTGCTTGGCACTGCCTTCTGCCTCTGCTGGCTTTTAGGGCATGAAGAAAATTGGCCTGGACTTTTAGGCTGTGGTCACCTCAACTGGAAGAAAACTCAGTTTAACTTAAAACATTCCTTGGAAGTTTGGGGTTTGGTTTTGGGTTTGTTTTTTTAAATTCTTTTTTCCTCCAAATTGATAGAGTGAGCAATTTAAGAAAAAAGAGGCAGGTTTCTTTTAAAAATGAGCTTCCAAGCAGAGCCTGAAAACATGCTTTCAGAGCTCCCAAACGAGAAGACATCAACCCCTACATGATAATTTCTAAAATGACATGTGGCTTCTGACTTCTGTGGATCTGAATAGCTTTGAGAGCATTTGACGCTGGTAGTTTTGGTTTTAACGTTCAACTTGATTTAATATTAATTTTCTTATTTTAAATATGGAGAGCTCCCTACTGTGTGTGCCATTTCCCTCTGTAGCACAGATGGCTCTCAGACAGATATTACTCTCCTTCTGTGCTCTTTTTTAGTCCCATGCCCTAAACAAAGAACTGGATAAAAGTCTGGGGTTTTGGTAGGGCCTTACTACAATGCTGAAACATTTGGTTCCTAGTAAAAATAAGAACAAAATAAGCTTTTTATTTAAAAAAAAAAAATCTATTGAAGCTTATTCCTTAATCCAGGACATGATTCGACCAAGAGCATAGAGCAGTTGACTGCATGGGGTGCTCACATTTTGTTCACTGTCAAGCCAGGTTATGGGCTTGGTTTTGTTTCCCTCTCTAGAGGTGCATTAGTGTGCCACAGGCAGAGAAGAATTGCCCATGTGCCAGAGCTGTATCTTGGTTGTTGGACACAATCATGTCACCTTTTCTCTGGACCTCCTTTTACTGTTTTGCTTTTTTTCTGAGGGAGCACAAGGAATGGGAAGAGGACATTTTGGTGATGGGAAGGACAGTGCTGTAGTTTCTGAGAGCAGCAGAGATTTAAGTTAATCTGCTATGAATTAGTGAACTCCTAGATGGCTGTACTAATAATTTTAGGGATCACATTTTAAATCCAGAACAGAATCCTAAAAAAGAGAAATGGTTGAGAGCCTGGAAAGTGCAGCATTGACCCTCCCCAGCCTTTGTGCCAAGAGGATCAGAATCCTCTGCCACAATAAAAAGAAAGTCAAGGTCAAGTTTATCTACTTATTTCTGTGTAAATCCACACCTGAAGAAGCCCTCTCAGATGTGTGTCAGTCATTGCAGTGAAGGCAGAATGGAAGTGATGGTTAAATGGTTTTCTTTGGTACATGCTTTTGAGTGCTCTCATAATTTTGAAGGAAAGATCCAGCATCTTTTAGGAGCCAGGATTTGAATTTCTACGGGAATCAGTTACACCTCCACAAAATGAACAAAAAATTAAACAGCAGCACAGGGTGCTTTTCAAGTGTACAAATGTCAGCTGGGGACTGGAGTATTTAAGACCTTGGACTTGTGCTTTGCCATGCTCAAACGTGTAATCATGTGTCATTTATGAATCTGATTTGTTGGACACTGTCATGACCCCAGAATTCATCTGAGCAAATTGGGTGTGCTGCTGCTGTAGGCTGGAGTTATTGCATTAAACCAGGGCTGATGCTTGTACTTGGAAGCAAATGCCTGCCATGTATGAAAACAGGAATAATGTTGTTACGAGTTGCTTGTAAATATTGTGGTCACTGGCTTTTGTGTGGGTTACGTCAGGATTGTGTTCAAACATTGACAGGTTAATTACATGTTTCAAAGCTTGTTTACTGTGATCTGAGAGGAAAGTGTTATTAAAGAACTGTTCAGCATCTAACAGTGCTTTTTTTATCTTTCTTCTCCCTTCCCAATATTTTCTCTAGCTGATTACTCCACATGCCATCCGTGTACAGACGCCACCCCGACATATCCCAGGGGTTGTAGAAGTCACATTGTCCTACAAGTCTAAGCAGTTTTGCAAGGGAACGCCTGGAAGATTCATTTACACAGGTAAGGATGCTTTAAATGTAAGAGGGAGGAATAGGACGGGCAATATATCACACTTGCTAGGGCTTCTGCTTTTGTCGTGAGAAGCTGTGCTGTGTCTCATTATTTTGGCTGAGGACATCACTGAAGGCACCATTTGAGGTTGGAGTCAGAACTGGGTGACTGTAGGGATGAATCTGAAAACACACTAGGGTGGGATTTTTGTTTGCCTGTTCGTCCTTGCAGTGGGACATCTCTTTACCCAGGAGGGAGAGGAAGGAGGGAACAAGATACTCCAGTACTTAAATAGAGGAAGAGTGTAAGCACAAGGAGCCAGAAACACAGACCTGCCTTGAGAAGAATTCTGCTAAACATCTCCATCTCATGTTGTCCAGCAAGAGTTGCAAGGGTTCAAACCTGTGTGCCAGCCCATCTCACTTGCCTCTGGCTTCCAGGGAGCTCAAGTAGCTCTCAGCCCAGCCGGTGCTGCAGACACAGCAACTTGCAGTGTGCTTTGAGGTGGTCTCCCACACTGGAGACCATTAAGTTGAGTGATTTGGCTTCAAGAATTACTAACAAAAAAAACCACTCTGGGACATTGCAGGGGCTGTCAGTGTCAAACTACTCTCAGTAGTTATAAGAATGGCTTGACAAATAAATCAAATAGCAGCCTAACTTTTAGAAAAGGATGTGTATCATTGATTCCTCTCAAGGTGTGTGCTGCAGGAATTAACAGATTTGCCCTGGTTTTGATATACTTTTAATGCACTTGTTCACATCTACAGACAGGACTATGCTGGAACTGTTTGCTTGAACCCTGGTTCAGCACAACCCAGTGCAGCTCATTTCCTCATCCTTGATTGCACCTGGAACTTTAGGATAAATTATAAATACTTGTGACTAAGGCATTCTGAGTTCCACTGGGCTCACACATTGCTCCAACTCTCAGTGTACACACAGGGACTTGATGTAGAGAAGAGAATTCTGTGCTTCAGCTGGGCAGGAAACTCTCATTTGAATTTTGTTAACACTAAGCAAGTTGAACAAAGGTGTCTTATAAAGCTTTCTTGTCTCTTTCAAACACCCTCTCCCCTGGATGTGATTATGCCCTGGGTTTCTTTAAACTGGCTCTTAAAATGTTCAGATATTGCCCTGCTGGCTGAGCAGCAGGCACTTGAGGTGGCTGTGTGTGTTTATTTGTAAGCATTATGATTTCAGCAATGTGTGGGAAATCCATATATTGGATAATAGCCCACTGTATCAAAACAATTATTTAGAGTTCTGAATGTGTTGGAACAAAAGGAAAAGCAAAGGTCAAATTGATGGCTGGTGCAAACTGATGGTGTGAACCATCACTGGAGGGTGTTGCTCAGAGCTTTGGACTGTTTGAGATGAATCCTTTCCCTCCTCTCTTTCTTGCAGGAAGTTGTGCTGTCCTGTCAGTTGTCACCCCACTGGGGTGGCTGCCACTGGGGCTGGTGAAATGGCAGGTGTGGATATGGAAAGGAAAAAAAAAAGGGGAACCTGCTCCCCTTGACTTTGCAAAGAAATTTTTTGACGACTTCTTTAAATGTAAAAATGGCTTGAACCCATTTTGGAGTTGCTTTTCTGATCATCATTAATTAGCTTTTCCAGTAAAAAGGAGGGCAGCAGTTTAGCTTGTCTGCCCAGAAGCAGATGGCTGAATGTGGAACTAAAGTGTCTCAGTAGGGAGAGTGTTTCCATGTATGCATTTTCTGCTTGGTGTTTAAAACACAGTATTTTTCATCCAGTGAATGGAAGTTATGAAATACTAAACAATAATGATAAAATCAAAGGTGATCCAGTCCATGGGCAATTCTTTCATGCAGTTACTTACAGAGTTACAATAGGTAGAGAAAAGGTGTTGTGACTGAAATTCTACCTCACACAATTTGCATTTTCTTTTTAGACCCAGCCTGAACTTAAATGTAGCTTTTTAAAAAGGACTAAATGAAACTAAAATAAAAACAATTAATGCATCCTGACCTTCAGAAGTGCCTTCCAGCCCTTTAAACAAAATGCAGGTTCAGTACATGCCTGCCGATTAGTTTTAGTTAATTGAAAATTATAGGATTGACCCAAGAGGAAAATTTTGTTTGCACTCCAATCACTTTTACAAATTAAGGAAAATTACCACAATTTTGTTTAGCTAAGGTTTCACACTGAGTTCACGAAATTAGCTCAGCCATCCCAACAAAGTCAGCACTTTGTTAGTGAGCACTAGAAAAAAACTAATAGTCTATGGTGTGTACAAACGAAGCATAGAAAAAGCTATGATGCTTTAGAGAACTAGGCCAAGTGGTTTTAATTAGGATTATTGGTTCATTGTAAGTTTTGAAGAACAATCAAACTAGCAGATTAGCTGTTTCTTTTAAAGCTAGAATTTCTTGCCATTCATTTTTCCCATGAGAACTTGTTTTAACTCCCACATAGCATTATTTTTTTTCTTTTTATTTTTTTCTTTTTTTTTTTCTTTTTTTTTTTTTTTTTTTTTTTTTTTNNACAAGGACTGCAGGAAATGGACCAATTGGAAGTTGGGATACAGTAACATTCCCCAGCATCACTCCAGCCGATGGGAGTTTTTTCACAATGTTCTTCAGTGAACTCAGTGTTCTGGAACATATTACAAAACCACAGAGGCCAAATGTTTTCTCAGAGGAGTTTGGCCTCTGTTTTTTGGCCGAAAACATTTCAGCATCACTTGCTGCTTATTTACCCTGCTATTAAGAGCAAAAAAAGGGGAGAGCAGAAAAAGAAGGTGGGGGGAAGGAGCAAAAGAAAGTGTATGTGAGAGAGGGAGAACAAGACCTGGGGTTTGTGGGCGGTGCAGGAGTTGATCAAGCGTAGTTTCCTTTCTGGTGAGAATGTCCCTGCTCGTTAATGGTCCCATTTTGTGGTCAGGTCTCATTTAGAAGAAATTATTTTTAATCAGTGTTCAACAAAATATCCCCTCAAGCCACCTGGCTGTAAACTGTTCTTTTTTCTTACTGTTAAGTAGTTAAGTTCTCAGAAGAAAATACCCAGTGACCCATTAATTTTAGCCTTTTTTTCCTCTTTAACTGCAAATAACTTAGTAACATGATCTCCAAGTAGTCCATGTGCCATCTAGGAATCAAGGTCACATATATACAGAGAAATCCTGGCTTTTGTGAGTATTTCTGAGAGAAATAAACCAGTGTCAACCTTGTGCTTACAAGAAAACATAAGTTTTTTATTTTCCATCTGCAGAGTGAGCCATTAGCATGCACTTAGAGAGCAATTATTTCTTAGATTTTAAGCTTTGACATTCCTGAGAGAACATTATTAGAAATACAGAAGTCTGAACACCCCTTGAATGTGTGTTCATTTTGGAAAAATATTTAAAAATCCATATCACACATAGAAATACCCAGACAGGCTGTGGCACCGTTCATCTCTGAGTCTCTTCTGGCATTGAAGAGCAGTGAATGAATTCAGCTTTGTGTCACAACTTGGGAGTCAGGTGTGTGTCAGTAGCATTATTTTAGGGCTGGAGAAACTGAGATAAAAGAAGAGATTAGAGGTACAAGTCTGTGGGTGGTTTAGCAAGGTGATCAGGGCATATATGGTTGACTTAAATAAGATGTGAGAACTGGGACAAATTTGTGATACCCAGACAGGTCTTTGAGATTTTGCTTTGGTTTGTTTTAATTTTTTAAAAAATGGATGGACCATGAACAACATGAATTCCACAGATGACTTTTTGCAGTAGTACTAAACTGCAAGATTTGAGTGGGGCTGCACATCTCTAAGTGAGATGAGAATTTATCTCACTGCATATTGGGAAGGACATATGGAGGGCCCATAAAAATGCATTATGCTGTGTCTTCTACCACCTGTTCAGTTTAAGATTTTATGCTTTTGTTCCCAAAACAGAGCAAAGGACTTCATAGGGGTCTGAAGTACAGAGCTGTCTCACTGAGGCTATGTGCAAAACGGGTTAATTCAAATTCTTGGCTGAGCAGTACCCCAAACCCTGCTCCTCCTTTTGGAAATAGGTTGTGTTGTTGGATACAGGTTGGAATTTAGGGACCATTTTGATTTGCATTAGGCTTGCAGGGAGGCTGTGGGCTGAGCCCTTTGTGTGCTGACAGGGCACCAAGAGGAACAGGGAAGGCCCCCACGGGCCATTAGGGGTTAGTTAGGAGCTGTGGGGTGGGATGTGTCTCTGCAAGTGCTGCTATTGGGAATGGCAGGATGGAGGATGAGTGGAGACACCCAGGGCTTGTTGTGCGCTGGGAATAGCCCAGATGCTGAGCTCTGATCCTGCAGGGTAACTGTGACAAAGGACAGAGTGGACACTGCCAGGAATGACCAGTGTTTGCATTACACTCTTAGGCCACTGTGTGTGGAGAGATGTGGAAATCCTGGTGCTGTGAAGGTCAGGATATTCACAGAATTTCTGGGAAACTGCGTCTGTCTCTGAAATGTCACAGGGCTTCTCAGGGAACCTTTCACTCCCCTATTTGCTACAAAGAAGAAATGGTCTCATGTGGAAAAACCTTATGAAAGCATTTGAGTCTGTGTACAAAGAGGAAGGGCCTTGCAGATCACAGATGATTTGAATAACATTTCTGAAAGTCTCTGGTTTAGGTGACTTTATTTTCAGATTTTTAATTTTGGATGGATTTATTTACAGAAGCACAGGAGTAGTTGTCTTCTGAGAATCATTCTCTTTTCATTTTTTTAAAGTTAAATACCTTCAAGGGTGAGAGACCAAAAACTATCTGTTACCATCTAAAACTTGAGTCCATGGTCCTGGAAGCAGAGGTTGAGTCATGTACAGAGATCTGGTCAGAATTGGAACCACTTAAAAACCGATCTTGAGTCCCTTAAGTTTCCAGCCTGGTAAACTTCAGTGATTTCCTTTGCTTGGAAATTTTCTCTTTTCAAGAAAGCACTGATAACTATGCAAAATTCAAAGGGTACATAATCAATGAAACAATCAGTTTTCAGAATGGAGAGTCCTGGAGTTTGTAGACTAAAGAAAAGAATATTTTTTTACAAAAAAAGAAAAAAAGGAAGGAAAAAGAAGTGGTGATAAGAGACAGACTGGCTGTCAAGAGGTTCCTGTAGCCCCACTGGAGCCTTTCTTGATCTCTGCAGACTGGAGTTTGACCCTTACACCAGCTAACCTTGGCCATAGCTGTGTGGTTGTTAGCTCCTGAGAAATGTTAAAACCTAGTGGCAGTTATTCTCAAAATCAGTAATCCACAACCTCATTAGTTTTACAATGCCTCATTCATGTGTGTTTATTATTAAATCATGAGCACTTAAATAACTGATTAGTATAAATCAGGAGAGAAGGCCACCATCAACAGAACAATAAAAATAAAAGAAAAAATCCAGCATGTCTGATGCTGTCTCAGGTTTTATCCTGATGTGTTTATAAAATTTTTCACCCTCAAAGATATGAGGATCATTAAGCTGAAATGAAATATAGAGCACATCACTTCTCCAGAAGAGTGACCAGCTATGAGATCTGGTAGCTAGCAAATGAATGCCATTTGTTTTTAACAGCAGTTTTTATGTGCCTTTCACTAGTAAATATTAATAGTGGTGGCAGAATAAAAAGTATCAGATGTCTTGAAGTTAAATAGTCAGAAAGTGCTGCAGAAGAACAGAAAAAAATATCTTTCAATGAAAAGAAATATATAAAGTTTAAAATAAGAGCTGTCTGTTCTTAAGAGAAAGAGAGCCCTGTGATGTAGGTTACCCTGTGCTTTGGATGCTCCAAAGAAAATCTGTTCCTGATCTGAGAGAAGCTCTATGGAGGAGAGATGGTAAATCCTTTCTCTAGAAAACAATCAACTAAGAATGAATGAAAAAAACCCCTTTGTAAATGTAAATTTTACTGGGGAATTTAATTAATGCCTCTGGAAAAAGCAAGCAAACAAACAAAAAATGCTTCTAATAACTATCTAAAAAATGCCCTAATGCAGATTTCACTGGGTTCCCCCTTTGTCTCACTGTGCCAAATGTTCCTTCCCAAGTGGACCTTGCCATGGGGACTCCAGAGGTGTTTGCCACAGTCTCTGAAGGACTCGTGGCACCACTGCTGGGTCCAGGACACTGCAGGGAAAACAAGGGTGGGACTGGGGCAGTCTCTGCCTCCAAGCCCCCATCAGTGATGTGATGTGATCTGGGTGTTACCTGCCCTTGAGGAGAAAAGCTGCTCTCAGGAAATCTCTGTTTCAGTTTAAGCTTGAACCCGGCCCTTTGTATGTTCCAGTCCATTAACTGAGTCAGTCACCTGCCCTGCCTGGAAACTTTGAGGGGGAAAAAATAAAAGGCCGCAATTGCTTTGGAACAAGATTTTCTAGATGAAATAATTTCAGTGTTTATTATTTAGGTGGTGGTTTGGGATGTTAGTGTTGTTACCACAATAGTTATTGTGAAGCTTGTAAGGACATACCCAGTGAAGTATGGACACTTATCAGGGTGGAATATTTGCAATATTAGGGTGGTTGGTTTGGTTTGCAGAAAGTCAGGAAAGGAAGCTGGGAGGAATCCTAATTGATTGCAGGGAGGGGATGTGGAGGTAAACTGGAAAATCCCTATTCTATCCTATTAGGAACAGAACCCTCACATCTTTGGAATTTCTTAAACACTGGTAGCACCATAACACACTGCAAAAAACAACCACTGGAAGTGTGCAGGGTACCTGTAGGACAGCTTCAAAATGAAAGCAATTACAGCAACCGTCAGAATAAAGCTGGCTGTGAAGGAAACATATTATTTTGCATATTTTATGTATACACTTTCCAAGAAATATGACCTTTATTTTCTAGTTAGAGGGAAGTGCAATCAGACTCTACGCAGCAAAGGGTAGCTGGATCATTAAAAAGAATATTTTCTCTGATATTAGAAGTCTAAATGGGCACTAGTCCTTATTCACAACCTTGGCTGTTTCTGTCTGCCCTGAGTTAATAAGTGATAAGGCCAAAAGAGAAATAAATCACTGAAGTCCCTGTCCAAAGAAAACATATTGACTACAGCCAAGCAAATAACAGCCCATAACCAATGGTCCCATTCATCATTCATGTAATAGGGATATAAAGTATTTTCTACCTATGAAACCATGGAGTAGGAAAAAGCCTGATAAGCCCCCAATCTAAACTATGTGATTTGATTATTAAAGGACATGAACTGTTTGTCACATACCTTTAATCTTTAAGATGTGTGGCCATTTCTAAACTATAAATTTGTGGTAAAGGATTAGAAAGCTATTAACAATAAAGGTATAAAATAGACTTTATAAAGATTCCTGCAATTGTCATGCAACCCTGTAAACCCTTGGAACCTTAACCCCTTGAATATGATATAACATTGTTATCTGACCTTAAGAGCCAATAAACCATTTTTTGCTTTTCAAATTCCAGACTTCATGATAAATTAACCCTCTGGATTCACAAAATAAGCCTTGTAAATTACCTTCTTTATCCCCACCCCAATACCTTTAAATTTTCATGTCCTTGCTTCAAAACTCTTATTCCAGACTGAAATTCTTAATCTTTTTTTATTCTCATTTTAGCTCATGTCACTTGATGAGATATTATTCCCTCTTTAATAAAAAAAAAAAAAAAAGGCCAATAAAACAGGGAGCTGAGATGAATTTCTAAAAAGTCTGCGTTGGACTTTGTTTCAACAGCGGTTTCACTGCCTTTAGTGTGTGAGTATCCAGGTTAGACAAACACCACAGAAACGGGCAGTTTAGTGGCAGCAGAGGCTGAACTGATCGCTTTAATGCATTTCCGTGCTCTGCCCTAAGAAGAGGGACAAGGCACTGTCCCTTTGCTGGTCCAGAAAGCAGAATCCTCCGCTTCTTGTTGCCACTGACATGTTTAAGAGACTGGGAATTCTGGCTTCCTCATGGGAGTGCATGTACTTAACTCATCCTTCCTGCTCTTCTAGTGGGGTGCAGCATGTTTTGGCTCCTGCTGGAATGGTGGGCAGGAGTTGCTGTGGCTGAAGAGTGGGCAGGCTCTCGGAGGTGCCCACGGTACTCTGGCACTCTGGAGAGGCCATCAGGACCTGGATTTAGTGCACAGCTGCCTAAGGCACGTTCTCACACAGCACTGCCTGCCAAAAAGTCTCCTTAAGATGTGCTTAATCCTTTGAGGTGCTCGTTAGTGAGGGCTCATTTTGCTGAGGCATTTGTTTTCACAAGTGCCCGGCTCTGGAATGTGCAGCATCGTTCCCCGGAGGCAGGACTTGGGCTGCCTCGTTCCTTCTGCTTGTCCCAGCATCCCTACACAGCCAGTTGTGCTTATCTAGCCTGGTTAGAGCTTCTGACAGCAGTGACTACAGAGAAGATGTGCCTCAATATAGCCCATGTCTACAGATCCAGGCTTTTTTTTTTGTTAATATATAGATAAAAGGAAAATCTTGTACTTGTAGCCTTTCATCTCAGTGGATGCAAGAGCAATTTATTGCACGGAGTGTGAAGTTCTTTGTACTTTTCTGCTATCTTGCAAGAACTCACACAGACTCTTCTGCTTAGTTATGAAGATATCAAGTGCATAAACGATGTGGTCTGCCCTGGTGACTGGATAGAGGTGCTGGAAACAGTTTAATCACAGTAGGACAAAGCTCAATCCTGGCAGCTTCTCAGGCTGCCCCAAAGCTCTGCAGAGCTGTCTCCTGGTGCAGGTTACAGTGTCCATCCTTACTTTATTTAAAGTTTTGTATGAAACTTTGCAGTGCAGACAGGCCCTGTAGGCTGCAGAGCTGCTGTGTTGGTGACACCACAGGAGCCAACTCAGAAAGGAGTTGGAACCATGGTGTTTGAAATTATGTGAGACATGTGGCAGCGGGCCACATTTATTTCATGATAATGGCTGGCTAATGTCTTAGGGAAAGCAGAATTTCCTTGAAAGTTCAATCTGCACAAGTTTCAGCAATCTCATCCAGCTTCCCTGGGACCTCCTGGCAGGCCACTGTCATCGCCCAGCTGCTGCTGTTGCTAAGGGACAACATTGTGGTGCTAAAACTGCTACATTTTGTTTTTTAATTTAAAAAAAAAATCTGAAGCTCGGTTGTTGAAGGTTTGTATATAACTGTATAACCTTCACTGAAAGGAGTTTTGCCATTGGATCTTGCCCCTGGTCTGTTGTGAGCAGTAAATTAAGAAGTATAAAACCATCATGCCTTAATCCTGACAAGCCAAGCGTATGCAGATGTTTTATTCCACAAGGTAGGACCAAAGTTATTTGGTATATTAGAGCACCAGCACATTAGCATGATGTAAATTAGGCTGTGCTTTTGCAGCTATTCTGAAGGAACTTCTCCCATTCCACACCAAATTTAGACTGCCAAGGACCAAGGAGTTCATGGCAATTTACACCTTGGGGAGATAAGTGTGAACCATCCAGGCACTATCACAGTAGAGAGCCTGGATTTGGGCAGCTGCCTATGAAAAGTCTTGCACCGTTTGCCCTAAAGTATTTGCATGGCCATACCTACTGTTATTCATCTCTGAACATCTTTAACTTCTGTCCTCTCCCTTCCCTCCCAGACACAATTCTTCTTCTTTTTTCCTGTTGCCATAAATTGTGGTTAACCTCAATGCTTGAAGAGTTGTGGACTTCAACTGCTGTTGGATAGCACCAGGTGCCAGCATTGGTGGTTAAGAAAAGGAAAGCCCACACCCAGCAGAGAGAGTGTTAATAAAAAGCATCCTAATCACACACAAGCAACAAACCTAAAACAGCCCAACCAAAAAACCCCCTAAAAAACAGAGAGAAACCTCACACAAAAAACTAAATATGGCTTTTTTAGGACCCCGTGGGACAGAAAATGCACATGGCATTTTAGATATTGGAACAGCCATCTAGTGAAAATACATGTTTGTTAAAACAGAAATTGGTGCCAAGCTCCCCATTTTAAATCTGTGAAAATTACAGAGCAAAACTGGGATACCTGTGAATAACTGTGGAATTAGATGTCCCTTTTTATCACTGCAGCATCTTCAGGGGGGGTTTTATCCCTTTTCAACATGATGAGGCCCTCTCACATTGTATAAAAATGTAGTGAACCCTTTGGGGCTCTGGGTCTGATACCCCCTGGACTGTCAGATGTCATTTAGGAAGTGGGATAATCATCAGGAAACTTCCTCTGTCTGCACATGGGTTTGAACAACTCCTCAAATAAGCACTTGTTTGGCTGAAGCTGGATGAGAAGCATTTCACCCTCAGTGCCCTACGTGCCATGTGCTGTGTAGGAAAGTAACTATTACCCCAAATATTTCAATGCCTGATAATTTCTGAAATACATCTACTTCTTGTCCCCTTTTTCTTTTGCTCTGCTTTTTTTCTCTTGTCTCATGCCCAGTTCCCAGCTTTCAGTGGGATATTTTCTGTAGAAAGCTACAACTCATCAAATAAAAATACGTAGTTTGTGTGCTCAGGCAGTTCCAGCAGCAAGCTTATATTTGTAAAAATGAAAGGCAAGATTTTGCTGCCAGAAGTAACCATGAATTCACATTGAAAGGTCACTTCTGCTAGGGAAATATTTTTTCCAAATGTAGATCTCTGACTATTTTCACCACTCCAAAAGGAATTCTCCCTAAAGTTCACATGCATGTTGCGCACAGCTGCTAGAAATAGTCATTACATTGCTGTTCCAAAAAAGCAGGTCTTCAAGTGGCCACCATACTGGAAAACAATATTTTTTCTACAGGTTTTTAATTTTGAGGTACTTTTTTTTCCTTTAAATCTTGCATTGAACTGTTCATATCAGTTATTAAAAAGGATGAGACTGAGCCACACCTCACCTTTTTGCCTGAGAGTGGATTTTCCTTGGGTGTGCCTGTCAGCTCAGGGGGTGTCAGTGATAGAGGAGCTCCCTGGGCAGTGCACAGGTCTGGCTGGCCAGGGGCAGGAAGAACCTGCACCAGGTATTTTTTGTTCTAGGATGAAGAATCTAGTTCAGATTTCCAAAATCAAGGCCAAGCCTGTGCGTCCTTTCTTTACCAAAACCGTTCATCCTCGCATTGCTTGCAAGTTCTGTTAAAAAGACAAATGAACCCTCTTTAAATTGGGACCTAAGGGAAAGGATGGAAATGACCCCCCCTCCCCTCTCCTCTCCAATTTCCCCCATTAGACTTTTTTTTCACAGATGTTCATGCTGATTAGAGCTGGGAAATAAGGGTATTTCTGTGGACCATGAATATTCATTTGTGTTTTGGCAATGAATTTCCTTCAGTTTTCCTGTAGTGCTTTGCTCCCTGTGAACGTTTGAACAAGTGAGTTTGCTGAAACAATCCCTTCTGAGAAAAACTCAGAGTGTGCTGTGGAAAGTGAATTTTCTGTGGTATATATGGCTTTGCCTGGACAAAAGGATGTAAAACTCACTGTTGGTTGTTAAAAAATATGACTGAAAACCAGCAAAGACACAGGTGAGGTGATGCCTTTGCAGAACATATGCTGTAAATGGAGAATTTAAAAAAAAAAAAATTAACAATCCACACCGTAATTATCTATCTGTAAGGAGAAGGTTAGTCAGGAAAACTATTTGACAAATACTTTAATTCAACAGAATAACTGGAGAAACATACATTTTTGGAGAGTTACTGACTGGGAATAATTTGTTGTGAATTATTTGGCCCACTGTATTACTGATGCCCAGATCCAAAGAAATTGCTGGACTTGCTCCTTGAGGGGTCTGTGATGCCTAATTAGACCAAATGGTTATGAGCAGAAATCCATACAATTTATAGTAGAAAATATCAGGGATTTTATTATTATTATTATTATTCCTTTTAAAAATTTTAAAGAGTTACAAAACATTGAATGGAGATTACTGTACCTCCTACTGCTCAATCTTGTAATCCTGCAGTCAGAGTGAGGATGGAAATTGCAGCTGAAGTGTAAGGAAGAGCCAGGATCCTGTACTGCAGTCCATGAGCAGCCAGGCCAGGCAGACTGCGTGCAGGAATTTGGCAGAATTCCTCCAGCTTCAGTGGGAATTTGCATTTTCCTTTCAAACTGTACCATTTCGGTCCTTGGGATCACCCAAAATTGTCCTTATTTTCTGTGTAGCAACTTAATACTTAACCCAGCGTGTTCTGTGGAATAATGTACACAATTTTACAATAACTATGTAATTAACTCACTTTGCTACTCCCCTCTCCAGGGAAACTCATGCTTCTATTAATGCTATTAGGAAGGTCCTATGCACAGAACAAAGAAAGTGGTGCAGCAGATGAGTTAACATGATTTGATTTGCAGATGCTTTAAACACTTAGCAGGAGACAGCTACGGAAGCTAATTAAATCACTCTAAGGTGCACAGGATTATCTGCTTTGTAAGAAACAATTTCAGTGAATTATGGTCGCCCTTTAGCTGAGGGGAAGTAAAAAGCATATTTGTTTGGAATTAAATTTCCCACGCAAAGTGCCCATCAGGCCTCTCCTGCCCTGTATTTCTAAAATAGCCTTCTTTTGGAGCCAGTATTTTCTAGGAACCTGGATTTTCATTTTGGAAGCGTGGTGCTGCTTCCAACTTTCTTACGTAAAAATTTTCCTACTTAGGTATTGATTAGGATCTGCCTTTAAGCAGTGTCTGGAGTAAAAAAAATCGTGTTGGTACATTCACTACCTCTCAGATACTGCATCTTATTTAGTGTACCGGAATTCCCAGTTTAAAGTAATCACAAAATTTATGGAGAAACGGATAAAAAAGGTTGTAAAATATCGATTTGGGGAAAATAATAACACAACTCATCTATAATAAGAAGAAAAATGAAGCAATAATTCAGGTGTATTGAACGGGTTGCTGCTGGAGGTATTGATCCAGTGCTTTAGTGTGCAACATCGCACCTAACACTGCAATGAAAGAACAGCACTGCATTCCCCTGCTCATTATTTCCCAGACACTATTGCCTTGTTACACAGGTCCCACAGAGCCTGGAGTGCCAGCAGGGAAAGAGAGGAACCCCCCCAAATAACCACAGACCTGTAATATCTAAATGTCACAGCAGCCCCCTGTAACAACATGCAGACACTGTGCTCCCGTGCTCCTCTTGGGGCAGCCCTGGAGTTTGGCTTTGCTTGTTTTGCTTTTTGCTGTATCTTGTACTGCCCACGCTCTGTATAAATGGTGTCTTTCTGCTGCCTCTTGATAGCACATAATCAGCACTGGTGTCATTGAGGAAACATGCTTCCCCTAAATATTGACTTTCAAGATCCTCGTATAAAAATTCCTGACCTCGTTGCAATGTTTTCTTACTGTGGCAATAAGCAAAAGTTGAAAAAAGGACAGCAAAGGTCAGTGGAATTTTAAAATAAGCACCCCGACATTTCCACAGCATTAAACTCCATCATGCAACATTGCATTTCTGTTTATCTGCTGACATCTGCAAAGGTACCACACTTGATTGTTTGGCATAAATAATTTGGCAGCGAGAATTTTATAATGAGCACAGATAAGATTTACCTATGTGAAAAAAAAGGAAATAATTAAGGAGAAATTGTGTGAGATGAAAAAAAACCCAGTGAAGTCCTGTAAAAGGGCAACATTTCAGCACTTGTGAAGGCAAAGGTGCATCCTGCTCTGTGAGGAAGCTGCTCTGCATATGCTGCAAATTTACTGCATCCCATGGTCGTTATCTAGAAATAGGAGCCATAACGGATGATCAAATTCTCAACAGATCAGGCCTCCTGCAAATTTCAGCCAACATTGATCTGCAGGATCTGCTCTGGATCCTCAGCATTCTTGGGTTCACAAGGTTTGTCCCTTTTTCCCCCTTTAATCCATACAGCAAGGGGGCAGAGTGAAGCAGATGCCTGCTCAAGGAATGGGGGGAAGGGAAAAAAAAGGAAAGGAAGAAAATAATCTATGGCTGATGCAGAGGCCAAAGGAAATTGCTTTCTGTGAACTGCAGGACCGTGCAGTGAGAGCTGAGCCATGGTGGCAGTGATGTCTCTCCCAGAGTTCTCCCTCCATCCCTGAGTGCTCCCCCTGGCCTGAGGGATGTGCTGCGGTCCTGGCAGCTTTCAGATCCTTTCATTTGCATGCTCGCAGGTCTGCGCTGGCTCAGGAAGCAGAAAACGTGCAATTGTTTTTGTAACCTAAATAACATTTCTAGTTTAGAAGCCCCAGGGGAAAAATCCTTGTCAGGCTGGCAGGCTGAGCTGGCATGATGATAAATGAGTGAGGTGTGTGTTCTGACTCTGCGGGGACACGTGGGGTGAAGAAAACCCTCTTCTCCTGCACCCTTTGCATCTCCAGTCAGGAAGGGACAATTGCAGTCTGAGGACATGCTGATGCCTCTGGAAGGAGGTAGTACCAGGCTCTTCCATTCACTGGAAGAATGATTTTCTTGTGAGTTGAGCTGTTGGGGCTGTAGCATCTTTTTGAGGCAATGCCTGTGGGTGTTTTCTGCCTTTGGTGATTCCAGTCATAGGACAGACAGAAAATGTGTGTTAGATCTAACTCAGGAAACAAGCATGGCATGGGGTGTCAGCAGAGCACTTCAGCTGCTGTTTCATCAGCACACGTGTGTGTTTTTAGAAATCAGTTTGAGATCTACAGTTATTGGCCAATGAAAGTTTTCTTACAGAAAAAAAAAAAATTCCTAGGGATTTGTATAATAGAGTAAAGCTGCATGAAATTCATCACAGATATTTTTCTCAAATTTCTGCAGTAATTCCCTAATAACTTTTGTCCCTTTAGATTTCATAAATTTGATAATTTGAATTTTTATGGAAGATGGGTTTTTTCCCCCTGAAGTGCTACTTACAGTGCCAGATATTTTTTTCTTAGGGAAATTGATTTTTCACATACACTTTGATAATGAAACTTTCTTTTGCACTAAAATTCATTAAAAATATGTCTCTTTTGTTTATTTCCTACTTCTTTTTTCCATAAGCTCTGAGTATTTTTAAACATTTTTAAGAAAACTGATAAAGGCTTTATATTTACATACATTGCTACATAATTTTCCCTGTATTTTTTTGTTTAAAAGGTGTAAATCAATTGCTATGCTTTAAGATTCAAGAGCATCCTTACATAGAAGCAGCCAAACAACTTGGAAGTCAAGGAAACTGTTTAGGTTACTTAAGTGCTTGATTAAATTAGGAATCTAATTCTCAGCCACTGTGCATTTTCATGGGATTATTCTAAGATTCTCAATACCTACAGTCTCTACAGTAGGTTTTGACTGCCTGACTACAAGCATCTAGTGGATTTTCCATCTTGTATTTTTATCTCCACCCCCCCATTTCAGAGCTGTGCTGACCAATAGGTTTGGTTTGACTTGGGTCACCTCCCTGTTCGTGCTGAGTTAAGCCCCCTCGTTTCTCTGCTGGCAGCACTGGCAGGATCCCCTCTTAACATTTGCTTGATGCTGCCCTTACCTACTCCAGGGCATCTTCCACCTCAAAAACCTCTCTTGGACCATTGCTGCTGAAGGAAATCTGGGTCACCTTTAGGATGTTTTAAGATCCTAATTTGTGTTTTGTAGTTGTAGGTGGGGGTGTTGTAGGTAAAGCCACGCACTGATTTGAGCCCCATGTGCCTCTTGGGCAAAATCAATATTACCTCTGTCTCCTCCTGGTTTTCATTTCTGCTCTTGTTTTGGTAGTTCCATGTAAGTATTTATCCAGGCCTTTTTAATATGGCCTGAGCAGGGCTGCTTTGCACACACTCGGGCAGTTCTGGTGCTGCTGTACAGGATTTCATGTACACAGATTTTGCTTATTGGAGGCTTTCCTGTAACATGTGTGTGCAGCCTGAGTGCTTCTAAGCTCTAGTCTGGTAAAACAGAGGGGAAAAAGGCTAGAGCAGGTATGATCCTGCTAAATTGCTCACAGCTTATTTAGATAAAGAATTACTCCTTGCTTTTCTTAGTATACTGTACAGCTGCTTTTTTTTTTTTTGCAGCCATCTTTTTTACATTTTGTACTTTGTTATTCTGATGATTCTGAAAGACAAAGACGCAAACTCCTCTCCCTAATTCACTCCAAAGAACGTACCATCTCTTTCTATTTTCTTGTTAAAACCCAATTGTGTGCAATTTGTAGGAAATTGAAACCACATTTTTCACTTAACTTTCCAAAATTAAAATTTATGAGGAAAAAGAAGCAATAAAGCAGTTACAATCTGGTCATCTATTATTATCTCTGTGGCTGGAGTAGTTCCACATTTGAAGAAAGTGACACCAAAAGTTTATCAAGTTTGCATGTATCAGTAATTTCACTTCTCTTATTATTTCAAACCACAAGAACTGCTGAAGTTAGTATTATGCACTTGGAAATTATCTTGGTGAAAAAGGACTCGGGTGATCTATGAAAACAAAGCTTTTCTTCTAGCTGAGAAACACGGACTGATATTCATTTTCCTTATTCATTCATTTTGGAATATTGATGTTCAAATAAATTTAACAAATTGTGCTCCTTAAGCTGATTTAACAGAATGCGTTGTGAAAAAGCTGAATTTTCCTCTAGATCTATTTCTATGTATGTGTTTCCCATTATTCTTCTGCTTTTGCTTTTGCATTTCCCCTCCACTCTGAGAACAATGGGAATGACAGTCCAACGCCAGGAATCTCGACTGCTCCAGCTCTAGAATGTTAGTGGCACTTGCTTTAGTTTTCTCATTTTGCCTTTTTTGTCTCTGAATTAAAATCAAGCCAAATGATGGATGCCCATTACAATCAATTGTTTCAGACAAGCCACCAAAAGTATTGTAGGATTCATTTACATTTAATCAAATTACACTTTATTTGCAATTCAGGGAAATGAGAACTCTGCAGTAAATCAAATATTTCCTCTCCAAGGGCCCCATTCAGCAGAAAATATCCACAATCTTCCAAGCTGGTGCCTCAATGTATGTAGCAAATCTTCCAGCGGGAGGAGAGCTTGTGCCAACAAACCATCTATTGCAGTCTCTTTGCAACATTTTTAGCGTTGTGGACACCTAAACGTCTTCCAGTACAAATGCAGACCTTTGAACAATGAATTGTGCAGTGTCTGCCAACAGACTTGCACCTCTCTTAGCTCCCTTTCATGGGCCACCAAGAAACAGTTGCAGGACTTCTGGGGTCCAGGGGTTTTGTACACCACGGGTTGGAAAATACTGCTTTTCCTCTGTGCTACCTCTTATGAAATGGGAAATTAATGAGTCACTAAATGTCATTTTTGGGGGTGATCTTACTTGTCTCCAAAAGCTTTCAGGATGACTAGGAATAAATTAAGAGTACAAATACATTAAAAAAAGAAAAAACTTCAAATAGAATAAATTCTACTTGAAGGCAATCGTGGGTTGGGCAGATACTAATTTTTACTCATTAGTGCCTTTTGAAGTTGAAAAGCTTTATGTGCTTGGAATGGGAGGTTATCATTGACTGACAGCTGCTTTCCTCTGCACTTTACTACTGAGAAACTGTGCCCAACAGGTGACTCTTCTACCCTTGCACAGCACAGCACAGCACAGAGAAAGAATTTTTGGATTTTGTCCCTTCTGCTTGTGTATGGATTTAGTTCACTAAAATTTGAGTGATTGAAGGATCTGATGCCTCAGACAGCTCAAACTGCAGGCCCAAGCACTGGAGAGCAGCAGCTTTTCTTCCAGTGGCAGAAAACCCTCTTTGGAGTCTTAGGCTTCCTTTGTAATTTTGACCTTGTTGCTTAAAGTCAGAATTTTAATTGCATTTAGAGTCTTGAAAGTTCATTTAGGTGCCTGCTGGGATTTTTAAATCGGCATAGGTACCTAAATTTTACAGCTCTGTGGCTGTTTGTTCCCCAGCTCTGAAACTGAGAAATAATTCAGGGCTGCTATAAATTACAGGGAATGTATGATGCCAAATAATGTGGAAAGAGCTCTTATACTGAGGCAAAAAAACCCTGCATAGCTTCACAACAAAGAGGATGACTTCATTCTTGCTGGTGGAAATACATTTTCTTTGCTGGGGAAATATCCTGAAACTTTAGGTCTCCACAACCATAATCTGATTAAAATACAAGTTGAAAAAATTCTGATCAAATCATGTAATGTATTCTTTAATCCAGCGAGATTTGAAAGCCTAAGAAATAATAAATAATGATTTGCATGCTTATTAGTTGAATGTCATAAAAGTCAACCCTGAGTACTTTTTTAAGAGTACTTGAAACTGAATTCTGCCATCTGACACAGCAGAGTTCAGTGGGTCAGTTTAGCTGATGGTGAATGCTGCCTATAGAATAATATGGGATTTCACAGTGTAAAAGCTTTAAAACAGAGTTGCATTAGTCCCACCTCTACCAATTATTTAATTTCAGAATATTTGAATGTTAAGAAAAAGGGTTTTTTTCTAGTTTTTTTCTAGGTGCCCAGGAGATTATGTATTTAGTTTCCTTTTATTTGTGTTTCAGTATTTCATGTTTTACTTTATACTTGTGATAAACTACTGAAATAGTAGTTTGTGAAGGGGACTTTGTTATGTTGCTGGTGTGGGGGGAATTGCAGAAGTAAAGGGAACAGAAGGAAATGACAGGTAGAGCAGGCAAATCCCATGGGAATTCTTTGCTTTTCTTTTGCTCCTTCACTTTTGTTTTGTGCAACAAGCAAAGTTTGGAAGAAAAAGGTGACATTGCATTTCCCTTTGCTCTTTAGAGAAAGCATCAACCAGTTTGCATGTCCTAGACTTTAATATCATTGCTGTGTCTCCCCAGCTTCAGCTTTGGGGAGGGAGGATCCATCTCCTCCAGCAGGATGCACAGAACCTTGTCAGTGTCCATTTTTTACTCAATCAGCTAAAATTTAGGTTTATTTTCAGTTACTGCTTTTACCACTGAGTGTATATCATGCTCAGATGGGGAAGAGATCGCACAGAATGTAGAAATCCAAGTCAACACAGTAAGAAAACCCCACTGGTGGGAATCTCCTCCCTTGAGAGACCTCCAAGGTGTGGTCAGCCCCCCTGGCTGTGCCCAGGCTCTGCAGGGATGGACACAGCTGCCAATGGACAGCATCAACACGGGGCCTTCAGTGCAAAACCGAAGGGATTTTCTCTGAAGCCCAAGATACTGGACATTTTTGCAGTCCCATCCCTTTCCCTGTGTGCTCTTTGGCGAGGGAAGCTGTCCTACCAGAGAGGATGGGCTTGGCATGCACAGGGGTTGTGTGGCAGGAGGGAAAGCTTCCCTTGGGTTGGGATACCCTGCCCAGGGGAGCAGAGATACCTAGGGCAGTTGTGATGGAGCTGGTTTGGAGCAGGAGCATCCTCTGTGCACACTAATTAACTCTGGCAGCCAGGTGCTTCATCCTTCACACACCCAGGGCCTCCGTGAGTCTGTCTGTTTAAGCTCATTCTTGCATAGTGCTGATGGACCCAGAATTGTATTTATATCACTGCTTGCTGCCTGGAAAGCTGCAAATCAGTTCCTGATAAATATGCCACTTCCAGCAAGATTAATGCTAAATTCCTCCTTTTAGAGAGGCAATTTGCAAATTGCTAAATTAGATTTTAACATTCGAATGCTCTTTTTTCATGTCACAGTTGCAGCATCTTTGTTTTTATCACCTGATGATACTGTTTGTGTCAGTATTGAACTTTGAGGCGTGTTAATACAATACACCTAGATTTTGGTGGCAATTTTTGGTGACAACAGTTCTTATGAAATCTACTAGGAAAAAAAAAAGTGCAGAAAAATGTAATCCATTACAGGGGGTTTGCTTTTGTTTTGAATTGGATGGAAAGCAGGTATTTGTTTTATACATGAGAAAATAACAACACTATGCTACTTGGAAGGTATTTTATTGATAACTTCAGAGCTGAGATCTGAATTTTCCTATAGGCTGCCAATAAAATTAGGACATAAGTACAAGTGCATGATTATAAACCTATGTGATGGTATCTGGTTATCCATCATAACTTTACATCTTTCATTCTATTTACTGATCGTTTCACAATCTTTAATCTGTGTATTCCACCTCTGTGTTATTTCCTAATATTTCCAATATAGGGAAAAATAATCCAGTTCGAGCACAGGGATGTGGTTACTGCTCTGGGGTGCCATCAGCCAGCTCGGGTGCTTTGCTGTGTATCCCAAACTCAGCAGTGACCACTGAAAAACCAAAGTTCATTCCTGCTGTAAATGAAATATTGGGAGAGTTTCATAACAGGACAGGGAGTTTCAGGCTGGTTCCTCACTTCCTTGCCTTTAACAGTTCCTTTTTGAGATATCAGCATTGTAGGCAAATGGTTGCACCTCTGATATTTTAATTTTCATAATCTCTTTCACTGTTTTACCAAGTGTATTCTAGAAGGTAAATTATAAGCATGGAAGAGAGGCAAGATGAGAAGAGAGGGATATAAGGAATTCTTTTTGTTTCCTCTTCCCTTCTGCCTGCGAGGCTCCAGATTCCAGAGCAGTGATCTCTCTGTAGGTGTGTTTGAGGGTACTGAGCTCGTGTTTGGGGGCAGAGCTGCAGGATTTGTTGATCCCTCTGTAATTGACTGGCAAGGTGATCTAATGCTGATAATTTACCCAAATCCAGTTCAGCCCCAGAGCCCTCATTTTGTCAGGAGCAGCAGCCCTTGACGGTGTTTGCTCATCACCTCCATCCCATCCCCTCCTTTGCTGAGCCTCAGGCAGGGAGGGCCTGGCAGAGCTGCCCATGGGGCACTAATGGTTTGTGGGTGTGAGGATGCTTTTACTGAGCTGTACATTCAATTAGGATGAGTTCTCAGTTCACAGGCACTCTGGGAAGAAATGAGTTGCTTTCATTCCTGGGATTATGAGCACTTAATAGAGAAGACATATCAGAGTTCTGCCTGTGCTGCATGAGGTAACCCTAAAATGCAGCACGGATTTTCAACTTACTCCTCTAGCAAAAACACCCCAAAAACCTTGCCAGGTGAGAAGAAATCGATGCTCATGTGAGTTCTCTTGCAGTCAGGCACACAGAACTAAATGTGAGGTAGTATTGCATGGAAAGTTGGATTTTACTTTATGCTTGAGTTCCATCCTTTTGCTTCTGACTTGTTTATTTGAAATTATAAGTCAAAAAGGGGACTTAAATAATATTTATGATTTTTTTCTGTAAGACTTAAAATGTGAGTGGAATATCTGAAAGATGGATGGCTCTGACTAGAGCTGGAGGCTTGGCTATTTGATGTGTACATTCAGTAGACCAACTAAACATCAGCCACTGTCAGTGTTGTTTCAGAAAATTTGCCAGAATAGTTCTGCTTTAAACTGGTTCAGGATCTTGGAGAAAGTGAATCTAGGATGAGTTTGTGCTGGATCTAAATGAGTAATAAGCACATTCAGGATAAGCAAGGAAAACATAAATATTTCACACCAATTTTGCATTGCCATTGCTGAGAAATGAGAAGGGGGTTTGTGAGAATGTTGCTTTGGTTTTGGGACTTCCTTTTGTATTTTATCATCCATGAAGAGTAGGTGGTATCTTTTCTTGGGTATAATCAGTGCAGGAAAAAATAACTTGGAAATTTTCTTTGCCCCTTCTGATAGGAAAAAGTGAGGATACAGGCTTCCAGTCCTGTGTTGGTCAGGGTCACTGCAGAGGGAGGAGGAAAATGTATTATAATTACTCTTCTGAGCCTACTCTGCCTTGGTCTTTGGTAGATGGTTCATGCCATATTACTCCTTACTTGTTTACTGACCTCCTCAGTGACTCACCTTGGTTAATGAATTAGTTTCAGTTAAATTACTTTCACATTTGGATAATTTTATTTTTACCAGCACCCAGTGCTCCATTTGATTAAATTAAATCAAGCATGTAGTCAATCACCTTTCCGCCAAAAAAAAAAAAAAAGAAAAAAAGAATAAGAAAAATCATTGTTGTATTTTTCCATAATTAATAAGTTACCTAGGACAGGAATTGGGGGGTGTTAGTTTGGTCCTGGGGTAGGGCTGGTTGCTGCATGTGAGGCAAAAGCAATGGTGCATCTTTAAACAAGCTTTAATAAGGTTTCTTTAACTACTGAGCCTAACTCTGAGATCTCCCCTGCTGTGAGCCATAAGTTGCTTGTAGGCTTGTTCTAGAGAGTAATAAGTATTGTTGTTTAGCAATTGTGTTGTTGAAATTCAGCTCCACTATGTCTGACAGTATTTATCTAAAATACTTTCCCTGGTGCGTGCTCAAGTTCCAGTAAACCGTGTCTTATTGTGCGACCTTTTCATTTTCCAGTGAAAAGGGATCAGCTCGTCAGATAAAAGCTACAAGCTGAAGTACAGGAAAAATGCGTGCTCAGAAAATCCGAGCATGATTGAAAACAAGATGTGTTAAATCAATGCAGTTTATCGCCTGCCTATTCCTGGCAATTGCTGTTCTAAGCTCATTCTGAGCACACACTAGATGATAAAAGTATAGTGTCACAGTGCTCACTGGGGTGTGAGGGCAGGGAAACATGTTTATCAGACAGGCTGGGATGATTTTTTTTTTTTTTTTACCCTTGATATCGTTTATTGTCAAAATTTTTGCGGAAAAGAAACTCCAAACCCCGAACAGTTATGGAAGCAGGTGATACATCTGCTGCTGAAATCAGAGACTACTGAAAGCTCTCAAATTACACATTTCTATTTAAATGTTACAAACTAGAAAACAACAAACTCAACTGTTTCAATATTAAACAATTTGCTGCGCCATCCAGAGTGTAGCCAAAATGGTCCTTTTGCTTTTGGGTGAGTAACCTTACTGCAATTTCATGTAGAGAAGTCAAAGCTAATATTTAGAAATAAAGGTGTTTGGAAACTATTGTTTTCTCAAGGGATTTAAAATTAGTTATGGAGACGGATTAAAGACCTAAATTAAACCTCACAGCAGGTCAGCCCTTTCCAAGAGCACCACACCTATAATATTAATTATAGCTAGGCATAATTCATCTCATTTTTATGATTCAGCTCCACTTGTATTTCCCTGTGAATCTCATTTTCAGAGATTTTGGATGTGATAGCTGGTGTTTTTCCAAATTTCTCTCTTGAAGATTCTTTTTTGCTCTGACCATAGTGCACTTTCACATCAGAAGTCTACAATTCTGAGAAACAGCCAAATTTAGGCTAAGAAACTTCTGATAGGAATTCACACAGGACACTGAGTTTTTCATTTATGCATCCCTTGGTAATAATTATTTTTTTTTATAATCTGAAGAGATGATGAGAAATAACAAGGTTAAAAGTGAGAGAGGCAATATTCAAAAGGAAATATTTGTGCATACAAACAAGTTTCAACGATGGTTGTCAATGCTGTCTACCCCAAAGGAGTTTGTGAAGGGTGGAAAAAGAAAAAAAAACTTCAAGTATGTTATTCAAAATTATCGCTAGGAAGATTTTAAAGGTGTCTGCACCTACATTGTGGAATTTGAGAAGTGCATGCAAAGGAGAAAAACTTGAAAATGTGTAGAATACAGAATGAAAGAAAAGGTTACATGAGGTGACAGTTTAGCATCTCCCACACTCTGCATCTGTTTCTGAGCCAAGAGTTTAAAAAAAAAATGCAGTGTCTTTATTTTTAAAATGTTTTAAAGTAGGTCTAAGTATAGATCTTATAACTAACCTTATGCACCCATTATTTCAAATCTTGGCTTGGATGCATTTCTGTGCTTGTGTTTATGTGTGCACGTATATTTATTTATTTAAATGTAGGGACAAGCCATTGAGAACCAGCTCTTTTCAGTAAATTTTTTGCTGCATGCTCACATGCACCTCCAGAATGTGTCTGAAAACCTGGAAAATATTCACATGTAAATGCTGTTTATTCCCTTTTTATAATGACTGCCAAAGTTGCATCAATTAACCTGGACGGCCAGACGAAGTAACCAACATGCATTAATTTCCTTCTGGCCCTATGTATGCACATCCCCAGTGAATTCCACCAGCCTGTTGTGAAATTGGGATGTTTAAATTCCAGAGCCTGAAACTGGATTCTGTTTCAGACTCCCTTAAGGCCAAATCTTCCCCATTAGACAAGAGGTCAGCGCAGTCAGAGGAAGAAGAAACTGTGAAGCTCACAAATCGACTTTTTTTCCCCCCCAAGCTGGATTGCAGGTTGCTTTGAGTGAACTTTCAGAGTTAATGTGTTTGGAGAAACCAACACATAATTCCTGCTAGACAGATCTCGTAATTGCCTTCTGTAACTTCCATAAAAATATGGGGCACAAGACATGCATTCCTTGCAACTTCAGCACCTCCACTGGCTGCAGAGAGTGGGCTAGGTAAGAAGGGAATTGCTGCTCTGGTTCTAAGTTCCTGGAAAAAAAAATTGTTTACGGGAAGAAAATATCACGCTGTCTATCACATCTGTAATAACACTGATGAACACAGTGGAGCTGCCTCTAACACTGGCCTTCTGCATCTTTAGTTCAAGTGAGGAGCAGTCACTGGGGAGGCTCGGGAGAACTCTGGGTTAGGTTTATCATTTGACTCAGCTCTGCATTTTCCTCGTTGCCTGACACAAACACGGGGTGTCTGATGGGGCATGACGTGGCAATTAAAATGCAGAAATTACATTTTGGATAGCTCTATTTCTAATTTTAGAGAAATGACATGATGTCACTGTTGGATTTTAGCGATGGAAATTCAATGCACAGGAGCATGTTTAAGTACCAAGAGCAGAAAAACAAGGAAATTCCGGGTTAACACTGGAAGGGCCTTTCTAGCCCAGACCTTTCTGTGCAGGCTCTCGCTGTCCCACCCACTTCCCTTTTCCACTGCTTGTGGGAATAAACACTCCAGGGAAAGTCAGTGGAAAGAAAACTTTAGAAAAAGCAAGACAAATTCACAACAACAGCAACAACAACCAATAGCTCAAATGCTTGCATGTTTTCATTTAGGGAGCTTTAATTAGCAAAGTAAAGTCTTTGCAGGGAGATTTGCAGAACAGACTTTTTCTCATTTGATGGTGGGGTTTTGAAGTGGGTTTTGTTGCTGTCTTTGTAGAGCAGGCAGAAAGAGGCCACTGTCCATAAGAGTTGTTGGGTTTGGTGTCAAATGTTGGTTTTTAACTCCCTCCACTAGCGCTGCTGTACTGCAGAGCCTTAGCAAGGCATTTTGGTACCTGGAGTTTGACATTATTATGGTCTGTCCTATTCCCATCTTCTGTAGTCACTGTTTTATTTTGTTATGATCAGGGGCTTGCAGCAGAAGTCTTTTGTGGCTGTGAGGTTGAGACACTAAACTTCGTGTGTCTTGGCCACAGATTTGCCTTCTATTTATATTCTGATGAAGTTTCTCTCATTGGACAGGAAAAAAAAAAAACCCAAAACAACTGTGTAGACCCCAAAGCCCCACCCTTCGACACTGCAATTTAGAACCTGTCATCAGCTGTCTAATTTTGTTGTAGAGCCAAATTTACAAAATAAATTTGTGAAGAGGCAGAGTCTAAAGAATCTTCTTCCATTCCACTGTTCAGCGACTCCCTGGTGATCCACAGGAGCAAACACTGTGGGATATTTAATTCCCATGTACAGCCTTTCCCTGAATGTTTCACTTAAAAAAAAAAAATAAAAATCAAGACCAGATTTCTCCTCTGAGATAGGGACGGTCAGACCTGTGAGCCTGAGGCAAATTTTTTTGTAGCCTTCAGCCTTTTTTTGGGGTTATTTGAGCCCTTGGAGTCCCTTCCCTTTCCTTGCAGCCTTTTCCACTGGAAAAGCATATGGGAAGTTCATAGGTCTATGTGCTGCTTTCTCACTGGTTTTGGGTCAAACAGAATGAAAAAGAAACAAGGACTGAAAAATAAAAGGAGTAAATGAAACCATGAATGCATGGGAAACAAATTAACTGGATATGTTTTACATTCTGAAATATTTCCATAATGCTTCTATGTAGTGTGTGTTTATTTTTCTTTGAATAATAATGTTAAAATGTGTCTAATTCAATTACTCTCTGCATTTGCTGAATGAGTTTTCCTTGGTGAAGGGCTGTCCTACACTACCCCAAGCTACGAATTCCATGTGATATTTGAACAGGTCCTTTTAATTGCTGATATTAAGTGTCGATCATTCTGCTGTGAGTTGGCAGCATGGCCAGAGAAACAAATTCTTCTCTCAGATACATCAGACAGTCATTCAATTAACAACCAAAGCTTTATTGACACAGTAGGAATTCATTATGTGAAATATTAAAAAAAGCCCTCCACTGACTAGTTTAAAAAAAAAATAAAGGAGACTTTTAAAGATGGTGGATTATCTGCATGTGGTTATTAAAATTATTTGTGCGGAATTTTAAATTATGCTTATGATGGAAACATTTTTTTCTCAGAGGCATAAGCAGCACTTTTGTTGAAAACATAAGTTGGACTTTGAAAAGATGACTATAATGTACACATCCTTATTTCCACAGACATTGTGCATTTTCTTGATTAAAAGCCTTAGACTTTATGAGTTATGGCTTTAGACTTGCTGCATAAAGAGCTTCATGGCTTATTCTGTTAGAGTCTAATTTGAAAGAAAGTTCTTCCTCAAGGGTTTAAGAAGTAATTCATAAAATGGTAAGAATAATAAATATTGTGCCTTAACTCATACACTAGGATAGAGAGACAGATTTTGTACACCTGGGTGTAATTTTAGTTAATTCACACAAGAGACAGGCTGAAAGTTTATTGTTTGGAAGGAGAAAAATGGCTTAAATCTTGTATTTGCAAAAATGATTATATTAGCTTAAATGAAAATGCTACTCTATTAATGGCTTCAATAAGCTTTGCATTTGGAAAAGTATTTTAATAAAAAGTTACCTGAAGTTTACTGCAACTTAAAATATGTAAGTGAGGGAAAAGTACTTACCTTGATTTATATGTCTTTTGGAGGTGTAATTATTGGCTTTTTACTCACCTATGTAAAACAATGTACTTTTGTAAATGGATTTCTGGCCACTTTACTCCTTTTTTTTTTTTCCACATAAAAAATAAGCACTGTCAATCAAGGAATTTTAAGGTTTATTTCCTCTTTAGAAATGATTGATAGCCTTTTAGATTTACAAGTTGACAAGTTAAAGGGTTCTATTGGTATAATTATGTACTAAATTCACAGTCTTTCAATTTAAATGTCCTTTTAAAACCACAAGATTATCATACCTGTATTTTGAAAAGTGGGCCAGTCAGTTTGGGTTGGTATACAAATTGCTTCCATTAGCCTTGGGACCTATTTGAATTTAGCACAGTTTTTTAAAGTTAGTAGTACTTTCAATGGTACTTTTAAAATATAAGGTAATGGGAACGCATTTTAAGTACCATATGTGTTAGCTTGTTTTTAATGTAGGGATGTCAAGAACACAAATAGAGAGTTTGTGTTTCTGATTGATTCTTTTTTTTTTTCCAATCATGGAAAGAAAACTGTTATTTGAATTAAAGGACTGGAAAAAGCCTTATTGTGGACGGACTTCAGGAGCAGAGACCAGACTCATGTACTGGGGCAGAGGAAAACCTTGCAGGGAGGTGCTGTCTGACCTTGCAGCAGCTTCTGCAGTGCTTGGAGATGAGAATATTCCCTTTTCTTTGGAGTTTTTCCATCTCCTGGCACACGACTGGTCTGATTTAATGCTGAGGGTGGGGTCAAATATGTGAACAGATCTCTTTCATTGAGAGATGATTAATTACATTTGGGTTGTAAATGAACAAGGAATGGAGGGCTGAAATTGTCCAATCTGTGGTCAGATGTCCAGGCAGCTAAAATTTTTTTTAAAATTATTATTATTTTAAATTTTATCTAAGATGGAAAGGTTGAAGGGTTATGGACTAATGAGTGATATTTAACCATAGCAGTTTAGCACCCAGTCCTGCAGATTGCTCTGTGCAGCCTCTCCCCACCATAAAGTAAAGCTGAAGCTGTTTGAGGCAGAAAGTTTTCACTATCCCTCACAGCATGCTTGATGCCTTGTGAGATTGGGCCATAAAATTAACTTTTTTTTTTTTTTTTTTGGCCATTTAGTTCAGAAAATACTCAGAGGAAATACTCTGTGGATTTCAAATGTGTTGAACGTGTAGGAAGATATGAGAAAATGACTGCTAACTCTGGGGGGATTTCAGAACTGGCCTCCATTTATAATATTGCAGAATTTAGTAACTACTTTCCCAAAGGATCTAAAGGGAAAATGGCCATAAACTAGACTGAATTAGAGGAGAAACACATTTGACAGAACCATGCTAAAATCTTTGAACATATTTGCAAAAGAAATATAAATTTGGACTGTAGGGTTTTGGAATTTTTTTAAATCTTCTCAGAGAACAGCTATTTTTGATAATGAATATAAATAGCAATAAATTAATTTCTTTTAAAAAGGTTTTACTAAGCAGCCTTGTAAGTAAACTCAGAGTTAAGGAAACCAGGGGGTTCCAAACTAGGGTACTGTGATATTTTCTGCAAAACTGCACAACAGAGAGGTCAGCATGGGCCAGGGTGTGAAAGGAAACGTAGGAGAAAAAGGCCCAACCATCCCAAAATCAAAAAGGGCCCAATAAAGGGAAAATCCTTATGCTCACACCTTTCATATAATGACCTGGATATAAATAAAAAAAATAACATTCAGATATTCCTGGTGAAAGAAAAAATGCCTGAAAAAAACCCAAACAAACAAGGAGACTGGAGGGGTGTCATGACTTCTGAGGTATTAAAAGGCTCAGTAAAAGTAAAATCCTGAAGGATTTCTAGTCTGCTGTTACCATAGTACTGTGAGACTAATTTCAGGATATGGTCAGAGGGTTTCTTTCTGGTGTTGGAGGAATGTTGAGGTCCTGCTGGACCATGTGCCTCTCCAGCCAGTCCCCATCAGCCTCACATTTGTATTTCACCCTGTTGGGTGGCTCTGCATCCCTCAACATCACCTTCCTCTGCCTCAGGTTCCAGCAGCATTGCTGGGTTTGCTTGTGGAGAGGGGATGTGCCAAAGTTCCAAGAGGAGACAAAAAATTTGACCCTTTGCTTGCCAGCTGGACAACCTGCTGTAGAAATGTGGTTTGAAAAGAACCCTGATTTAAAGGGGTTGTTTTGTGGGCTTGGAATGGAACACCAGTTAATTACAAACAAACCAGGGATTAGATACCAGTTTCATGATAACATGAAGGTCTTTAGGAGTATGGAAAAGTGTTTTCTTCACTTAAAACATGGAAATATAGACAGGTTTTGCCATGTTGAGGCTGGGAGATGGAGTTTAATGCTACATCTTTTTGCAGTATTCAAATATGTCACTCTAGCCACATAGTAAAGTTCATAATGGGATCCTCATAAAGGTATATGATATATTCATAAATTAGTAAGACTGTGTGAGAAATTTTTTTTTTGCTATTAATAAGCTAAGATGAGAAGAAAAACTTTAGTGACTCAAAAATGAAAAAAAGATTATTTTTCCTTCACAAAAGAAAAAAGGCTTAAATTATAAAAATCCACTTTCAAATAGATTTTTCTTTTCCATTTAACTCAAAAAATTCAAACAAATTACTGTGGAATATTTCCACATCTCTATTGGCATGGGAGAGTCAAGATGTGCTGTTGTTTAGAGATGCTCAAGAATACTTGACTGTTCCAGTTCACCAAAGCACTTAGGAAATTCTAAGCACATGTTGAAGTCTCACTAACATCTGAGTTTTAAAGTGATCATATGACTGGAAATATAGCTAGAAGGTCATTCAGTGCAGTCCCCTGTAATTATAGGCAATCATATAAAAAACATAATAAGCTCAAATTTGCTTTGCTGAAAGCAAATGGGTTTAAGTATGTGCTTACAGATAAGCATGTGCTTAAAGGCTTGACACAATCAGAGCTTCCATTAATGCAGACAGACCAGCATTTTCATGAAGGATAAAGTGTTCCACTTTCACCATTTCTCACCTCCATTTCATCGGACAAGAACTAGGCAAAGATGAACTAAAAACATAGTGTGTTTTTTTTTTAATTATTAAGTCTCATGGATCAGTTTAGTGCTGATTGGAGCCTAAGCTGAAGCCAGTGTCAATGAGGAAAAAATAAAACCTCTGCCAAGACACTTGCCTGTATTTCACAACAAAATTATTTGTGAACACTGCACATGGAGCATATTAAAGCTATAATGAAATTTGGAACAGGACAGGCACTGGAATAGTAACTACTTCTGTCTTCCAGTCACCTCCCTCATAATATGAAAAACCCAACATGAAACATGGGGTGTAAAGTATTTATCAAATTGATTTCATTGCACCTTTCAGGGATAAAAATTGCTTCCTGTTTGGAAGATGTTTGCAACACCCCCAAATCTTCCAGCAGCTTTGCTGGAGGAGCTGGAGTGGGAAGTCAAAGGGTTGAAGTCAAGGGGCCAACCTCAAGCAGTGTTTGAGCCAAGACTTCAGTGCTGAGTTCTAAGGGGGGTTTTGCTGTGGTCCTCATGGTGCCTTTGCCCGTTGTCACCTGAGCCCACTGCTCTGCCTTTGTCACCTCACGCTGTTGTTTGTTGTTGTTTCAGCTCTGAACGAACCCACCATTGACTATGGTTTCCAAAGGTTACAGAAGGTTATCCCCCGGCACCCTGGTGACCCTGAACGCTTGCCAAAGGTCAGCACAAAGTTTATTGTTTTATTAAATATGGTAAAGATGGTTACTGCATGTTTTTGTCTGGAAGTGTAAGGCTCTGTAATTATGATGGCCCTGGTTTGGTACCCAACCCAGATGGGCTGAAATAGAGGCAAGACCAAGAGAGCCCAATCAGCCACTGGAGCCTAAGGAGAATTCTCTTATCTTCTCAGTCACAGCTAACTCAAACAGCTCTTGCCTTTCTTAAATTCAAATCTTTCTCTGTGTTATAAAACACGTAACAATGAACAACTCTTTTGGTTACCATTTTGGAACCTGAGCAATGTTTTCGTAGAATTATGATGCTTTTTGGTTTTGGTATCAGTAGCACTTTGCCAGCATAATTTTGAGAACTTCACCATTGATAAAATGAAGTTAATTGGATGTGGCTCCATTGCTGCTGTTTCATGTATTGGTTTAGGATAATAATGATTATATACTTATTTATTTCGGGATTGCTGATTTAATTAGAGCATTGTGCACTGAAGTGATGTTTGCTCCCATGAAAATTAGTGAGGTTTTGTGTTGATTTCTGTCAAGTAAAATCTAGGGGAAAGACAGCATCATTCAGATAAGTTTCTTGTACTGGGAAAACACTAGGATTGCACTCAGATCTGTTTTTGCTACCTTGCAAGAATTTGCAGTGGCTTTTGTGGTACACTGCAGTAAGAGATGGGGGATTTTCATGTTGCTGGTGTCCACAGGAACTCTGAGCAATGGTGATGATCTGGAGTCACTGTCTGTGGCCAGCTGCCACCACATGTTTTATCTGCTGTTACTGAGTGAGCTGGGGAGTCAGAACACTCCCTGTGAAAAAGAAAATGTGAATTTGCAGACCTGAGACAGAGACAAATGAATTGTTCAGTTAATGTACATCTAGTATAGCCTTTGTGACTGGGCAATACTTGTGACCTTTCTCCTGTAGCTCCCTGAGCTGTCCAGAGGCTTTCATCAGTGATTGTTGTAGGCTTTGATTAGTTACATTTCTAAAGTGTTTGAAAGGTGAGAAGATTTCCTGAACACTGGAACTTAATTTGTTTAATTCCTTGAAAGAAATAAAATTCAGCATGTGACTTTTTTTTTTTTTTTTTTTTTTTTTCTCTTAATCAGGCTTGTTCTGTCTTTTATCTTTGCCTAGAAAGGCTGCAGGCTGTGCTTTTGGGGTCACTGATGTGTTGTCCTTCCCTCTTCCCACCAGAGAAACATGCTGTCCTGGAGAGTTACATTTACCATTGGCTCTGTTCACCCTCTGCAAGCTGTCCCTTTCCCTAACATTTGGACAGACTTGCAGCAGGACACAGCTTTCATGGCTTGTCAAGTTCCACTCTGGAGCTGCAACCCTTTCCAAAGAAAGAGCATCCTTCTGTAGGGGCTTTTTTTTTTTTTTTTTTTTCACCTCTATCCTGCCTCTGCTGCCAACTGTGCTTCTGGAGGGAAATAGTTTCTCAGAAAAGAAGCCAGCCTTCACTATGCACCAGGCATTTTCAATGCCCAAAAGTGCAAAACTTCCCTAAATCCAGCATTCCACCTGGCTAGTAGATGGCCATAGATTTTATTTAAATCAGGAAATTCAAGTAAAATAAAGCTGGGCAATTCCAAATTGAGTTATGTGGCCGGGGTTGTGGTGCATCACCAAATTCCACAGGAATTGGCCTCCTTTTGACTCCTGAGGCACTGAGGGGTCCCCAGCAATGCCCCTTTGTGCTGGTGTGGGAATGTGGGAATGGAGTTTCCAGGCTGAGCACCCTCCTCTTTCCCATTTGGTCTGTGATTGGTACCACACATTCCTGCTGCCCATAATCAGGCAGAAGAAAGCTTCTCCTAGCTCCATATCCTGACTCCAAAATTTAGCAGGTATTTATGGATAAAGTGTGAGAGTGAGGGTTAGCACTGAGTCATCTGACCCTTCCTGTACCCTCTTGGCTTCATGACTTTCTTTGGAGTAACTTTTAAACTAATTTTTCAAATTAAGGGAAATTGTAGTTATGTCTGCAGAGGTAAGATGTGATGACCTAAAAAAAAAGGTTACTTCTTAAGGATTGGACAAACTCAGTGAAGCAACTGCTAACATTGTGCAAAATTAGAGGGAAACAGGATGAAGAGAGGACCTTTTTTCTGTCTTTGGGTAATTCCTTCTGTGCAAGCTTGAAGGTTGGACCTCAAGTTCAAGTCTCATTATTATGCCACGCACAGAGGCTGAATGCAGCAGGGGTTGGCACATGTCGACTTCTGTATTTGAGGCACTGATGGTTCAATTCCCAGCATCACTTGCTGGCTCCAGGATCATCATCAAGGACACTGTGAGCCTCTGTGCTGGTGAGCACTGCACAGTGCTCTTCCCCATGTCATTAAACCAGGCAGGGCTTTGGCACTCTTCCACTACAGACAATTCTCTGTGGCTACTTAGAGGAGTGTTGGAAGCCATATGGCTCCCACAGTGGAACCACGGGCAGAGAGGGCAAATGTTTGAGGGAAACAGCAGAGAGGAGAGCAGTGCTCAGAGCTCTCAAAATCCTTCCCTCCATTTCCCCAGTTGTCCTGACAGTGTCACTTTCTGTTCATGAAAAATCTTGTGCCTTTGCGTTAAATAAATTTAAAAAGTCATATTTCTCTAATTGCTGCTTGGGTTTGTGGCCATTATTCCATTGAAACATTACTGATGAATTAGAGATCTTTCCAGAGGTAGACGTGGTTATGATTTTTTGTGTTCATAAGGGCATGCTGCCCTTCCCATGGACCATCAAGACCATTCTGCTCTGTGACTTATCCCTGCAGTCAAGGAGAATTGTTGAGGCCATCAAACGAGTGTTAGCACATGCTCTGCCCTCCAGAGCTGAGGAGTTAACAGCATTTCTAAAACCATTGAGGCTGTTTAAGAATTTTGATCTCCACAAGTTTAGAACCAGTATTTTTAAAAGTGCTCAGTATTTATGCTCAGGATGAATTTTTTGAAATGTTCCAACTATCTGCTGGAAGTAGAGAAAGAAAAAGAAGACAAATTTTAAAAAATAATTTCTCCTTCCCTGTGGTTCAACAGGCAAATTCCAGTAGGGAATGCCCTCCCACAGTGAGGAGAATGGGAGCACCTGGAAACGAGGGTCTTTGGACTGCTAGATTGACAGCTGATGTGCTTAAAGTAGAAATGCAATATATAGTTTCTGGAGAAAAGAGAGGGAGCTGATGCTGACAGCTGAGCTATGGAGCCAGCTTGAGCCAGAATCCTGTTCCCTTCTTGTCCAGAGCAGGTCAGGCAGTGGAAGGAGATGTGCATGTCTGTACAGACACCCCCACACCCACAAGCACCAGGAGGAGAGCCAAGAGGTGGTGGGATTAGCACCCAAAGCTTGGAGGGAGGTCAAGTACCAGGAGTGTGCTGGGCAGTGTAGTCTTTCCTTTCTGATACAGACAGGAGGCAGATCAGAGGAAACAAGAGACCTCTGGGGATAAGAGAAAAGGAACACTGTGATGCTAAGGTTGAGAAATGGTGTCATTGTCCTGCAGGAGCAGTCTGTAGAGAGCCTGTGTGGGGCTGGGAACAGCCCTGCACGTGTGTGTGCCCCATTTCCATCTGGAGTGTTTGCACACGTGCACACAAAGGCACTCGTGCTGTTGGTTCCTGTGCACATAAACTGCACTGGAGATCGTGAAGAGTTCAGATCACAACAACATGTTGAGTGTATTAAGGTTCATTCATGTAACTACCCTGCAATCCTTAAAATAAATCCCTGGCAGACACGTTGCAATTCTGCAATTTTGTTAAAACTCCACAGCTAGAGCTGTAAAACAGCTTCAACTGTGAGCTAGATTTGAAACACATCCATCCTAAATGATTTAATAACAACGATTCCTCTTTATATGCAATTTCCTAGATTTTATTTGCCATTTTCACCACTCCTACAACTCATCACTTGTATTTAGATTAAGCAGAAGATTGTTCACTCTGTGTTTGAGAAGCGAGTCATTGCATCAACCCCCTCTGTGATCTGACATCCTCTCCCTCCCAGTCTGTTCCTTCTGTGCTGTCTAGGAGACCCCTTATCCCTCCTGAAAGGGACATTTACTTCTGGTTTCTCTTCATGTAGATGAAAGTGGAGCTTCTCTCTCTAGTGCACAGGGGACTCCCTGCTGAGCTGAGAGCACAGGTAACCAGAATCCTCCTTCCCTTCAGCTCCTTTTCTCTGGTCAGTCATTAAACCCCCCCAAGGCTTAGCCCACCTCCTCGTTTAGGACACTAATAGAAGACATGTGGTTATTAGGAATCAGAGACTGGCAAAAGCAGTTGTCTTTTTCCATATGAAATCCCACAGATCTGCCCTTTATCCATCGTGACATGGGTATTGTTTATATTGCAAATAAAGGTTGTCTCTAAACGTGGGTGGTTGGCTCAGGCTTGCTAGCAGAGGTTAAAATAGCAATGGAGACAATGCAGCTCAGGTTTGCTGCTCCAGAGAGACCCAATGGAAATTCCAGAAAGCATTGCCATCTACTAACTCAACTTGTACTGTATTTTAACCTAAGTTATTAATTTTCAGCTAACAACACTTTTTTTTTTTTTTTTTCCCATCCAGAGTAACAAGAGAATCATTAGAAACCTTTTGTACTGGCTGTGGGCAGGAAGGGGGAGCATGTAAAGATGAGTTATTGGAGTTCATCTGTCCAGCAAGGAGGTCATGGGATGTGCTTGGAGGATTATACATTCTACTGTAAAATTTACAGGAATGTGAGACCAGAGTTAAGGCTGAACCCTCAGCAGCTAGGTTTTTTAAGTTTCCTAACCATTTAAGCACTTGGTTGAGGAGCTTGTTTAGGGGGTCTGATATTTTGTTTATCCTATAGAAAATATTCGACAAGAGAGCATCAAAGCCTCTGAGATGGTGAGGCACCTGTGAAAGTGCTCCCCTTATGGGGTGGTGGATATCAGAGGGGTGTCTGGGAATATGCAGAGTCTGAAATGCAGAGCAAAGGGACAGAGGCACCGCTCGCTGAAGGGCAGAGCCAGCACACAGGGCTGGCAAGGAGCCCTTTCCTTTCTGAAGGTCAGCAGTGTGCACACACATTTCACTGAGCTTTCTTTATAACTGGGTCAGCATTTACTCAGCAAATGATTAGAGCAGATGGTGTAATTTAGAATCTATGACAAAACTTTTAATAGATCAGGGCTAACATGATGACAAGGAGCTCTGCGCCGTTCTCCACTCCCGCTCTCTGCTTTGCCTTGGGGTAAAAATCCTGCCTGAGATTGGATTTTCTAGTCTGCACATTCCATCTGAGCGACTCCAACCACTTGTTTGAGCATCCTGTAGGAGAGATCCCCACATTTCTCTGTTCCTGTATCCTCATCCTTGTCGGTTTTAAATACAACAATTAACTGAGGATGACAGGATGACACCAAACAGGTAAACACAGTCCCTTCAAGGAGCAGGTTTTGAAGGGAAAAAGCCACAGTTTGAAGAAAGTAACAAAGGCTGCATTTGTGTATTTTGCTCCATGGAGCTGAAAATATCTAGTAAATTGATCCCGTGGGAGTAATAAATACACATTACTTTATCTTGTACTTCATGTCCTATACCCCTGAGCCTTGATAGAACAACACCACTTAATAGACTTAAAAAAAGAGTAATTACAGTCATTGGTTGTGTGATATTTCAGCCCTTCCAGCCCTGCCTGACCTTCTAATTTAGCTCACCGTGTCTAACTAATGCATTTATATTCATCTTTTATGAAGCATGTGTAGTACAAAATTGACTTTGCAGCCTTTAGCAAGCTGTCTTACCAGGTTTGGGATCTGGTTAGTACAGCCTACTGTATAGCATATGTACATTTACAGCAGAATTTTGCATGCATATGGTTCTGAGCATCTATTATTTTTTATTCTTTTGGAAATACAATAAAAAAATATATTTTTTTCCATTTCATCCTTCCCTCCCCTTTTCTAAAGCTTTTATTCATTGCGGCATTATTTACAGCTAAACATGCAGGCAGGAAGATGCAAGCATTTTTAAAATGATTACCACTAATGTTTCTACTTGTCAGAAGTGCTTAAATTTTCCTGCACTTTGTCTAAAAACTTAGCACTTTTACCTTTTAAGAATTACAAATTTCTAAGATCTTACCAAGCTGATTTACAAACACAGCTGACAGTTCATGATGAATGATGTTGCAAAATGTGCAATATGTTTCTCTGTCATTTCTATGCATGTATATATTAAGAAGAAGATTAAGAAGAGAGAGAACCCCCCTCAGAAAGAAACCCTTGAGTTAGAGAGCACACACAAATCTCTCTCCTGTGTTTCCTCATAACTTCCCGCTCACTTCACTCATCCAGTGGAGCACAATTGTTCTCTGTGCATTTTCTCCCACCATATGGTATCCTCATTACCATACACTAAGGGTCCATATGGGGAACTTGTGAAGTGAACTGTATTCATTTTAACTGCCAGATGAGCAGCCTTTTGCTTTGCAAGCTTAGCTTAAGTCATCTGCTGTCTTTATGTTGTTATGGCAACACAGCACCAATAAAAAATTCTAATCTACTGTAAGTGTCTGGGATCACAGTATTTTAAATGCTCCCCGTAACTGTCCTCCAAGTGAGGAGCTCGTTCTCTCCGTGGGACAAAGGGTTATTGTCAACTCCAGCAGGTGGCAGTAAAGAAATTGTTTCTTTTTTTTTTCTTTAACCTTTCTTAAAAATATCTGTTTTTCCTTTCCCCCCATATCTGCTCACCTCAGACAGTCATAGAACTACACAACATGGTCAGTCCTTTACATACCAAGGATTTCTGATTCTCAGGTAGGAATTGCAGGTGATACTTTTAAGCTGCAGCTCAAATATTAAAGAGAGCAAAGAATGAAACTGTGGAGGCAGCTCATACACTTTATTAACAGAGATCCAGGCTCAAGTACCTCTTCAGGACTCTGATGCCTCCTCTTCACCAGGACTCTGATTCCTCCATAACCACACAGCTATGTTCAGTTCTGGAGCTGTTTTCTAGCTTCTAGCTGCATTTCCCAACTCCTGGATCAAATACAAAGCTAATTGAGAATATCTTATATTAATGGAAATAGGCAGCAGCATCCTTAAACATAAATCATCCTCACCTCCGCAGGCCACATGATCTGTTGCATCTCTGTCTCCCTGTCTGCATTGAAAGTGAACGTTTGTAGTCTCAGTTCATCAGTTCACATTAGCCTCATGCTGAATATTTAAACACAGAACAATTTGAACACACCATGAAGAGAGACAGTGACTGCACTTTCACTTGGAACAGCAAGAGCTCATCTAATAATAATTTAGTAAATCAGCCATTTAGTGGCTCAGTTGTACACTGTATCGTGCCAAATAATATTCAGTGCAACTGTATGCTGGTAAAATGGAAATTCAGACTCCAGACATTTTTTTGCTCAATGGAGAGATGAAATGGAAAACCATCCTCCCAATAGACTGCTTGAATGTAGTGATTTATCATAAATGTAGTAGAGTGACAATACAAACAGGATTTCGTTGTATGGGGTACAATCTATTCTAATTAGGCTTTTATTATTGTGGTTTCTCCTGTGCAGATTATTTGATAATTCAAGATTTCCATCTACCTCTTCAGTTTATTTTATATATGGGCAGAGAGCAGATCTGTGTAGTTACAGCCTACTTACAATCCTCTAAGGCCCAGTCCTCTGGAAGCCTGGTGAGCCCTTTATTGCCTTGTTTTGAGCCCTGGCTCACAGGGAACACCGTGCCCCAAGGAGCAATGGGGAAACACAGCTGCTGCCATGGGTGTTGCTTCCTAGCATGAAAGCAATATCAGATTGATTCCTTTTCCCTTTTTGAGGCTATCAGGATTTGTAGGGAGTGGTTATATCTTAGACTGACTGATATAACTGGAATAAAAGAGGCTTTTGGGTGCCCATCCTTGCTTCCTGTGTGCTGACTGCACCTTTTCTTGCCCGTATCAGTGTCTCTGATCAAAGATATTACCTCACTCTACAAAACTTGCCTTGGTTGTAACCACAGCCCACTGTAATTTCAGCCAAACAGCTCCAGTCCAAGGCTGTCTCTGATGAAGATGGGGGAGAGATTGTGTTTTCCTAGAAAGTGTGTTGTGAAGTTAAATTTGCTCCCATTAAAGTGAGATCTCTGAATGCAGGGCTTTGCAGAAGTGTGAAGTAATGTCTGTAATCTCACCTGGAGTTTCCATTTCTGGCCTAGTTTTAGGTGTTATATGGTGGTTTACGTGGTGATGTAAAATATGATTACCATGTATTTCTCACAACACAGCCCAATTGAGCAGCAGAAAAAGCATCCTCCAAAGCATCATGATGCCATTTAGCAGAGACTGCTGGAAGCAGTAGGATGCCTCTTGTCATAATTCTTCTAAGAAATACAGAGCCTCACAATCTATGCCCAGCTGCTGACTCTAGAAAACTCAAGCATTTTGGTAAAATGAATCAAGCAGTAATGTTTCTTTTATGAGATCCCCTCCCAGGAAGGGAAGGTTTGGCACCATTTGGAGATCAGGCTCAGTGATCCATCATAGCAGAGGCAGCTGTCCTGGAGTGTCTCCCAGGTCACCCGATCGAACCGGTGGCTCTTACAACTGTATTATTGCTTATGGAACTGTAATTGAGGCACCATGGTTAAAAATTACCTGGTCTAATAGGCAGTGAACAATTTGCACTCAATACAATTATAAGCCAAATCATTCATTTCATAACACTTGGACTAATTTATTTGTTGACCTTTTAATATCCATAGCTCTTCAGTAGTATTAACTGCAACTTGGACAAAATCTCTTGTTCATTTTGCATTCATTGATTTTTTTTCCTTTTTTTTCCATTGAGGCAATAACAGTTGTTAGAGTACAACCTTTTCTTTCTGCTGTAAAAGTCAATCATGTAACTTATGGTGATATAACTCAACTGGACTGGAATGTCCTCTAAGTACAATAGCACAATCTCAACCTGCTTGTACAGGCATGGAAATGCAGTTTGGATTTATTTTAAAGAATATTTTGGAATACATTTGTGACTACAGATAACAAATGATACATTTGCTGAGAGAATGAAAACAAGAGGCAGAAGCATTTTTAAAAGCAGAGCCACATATATTTAACACATATTTTGTTGCTATTTTTTGGGCAGTCCAAGATACAGAAATGGTGAAGTTTTTTGATTTTTTTTTCTTTGGGATAACAGAAATGTCTCCACTAATAATGCTGGATTCATAATTTCATCTGCTCATAACATCTTGAAGTCCAAACATTTGACAGAATAGAGATTCCTATTTTTTCCAAATGTGATCTTCAGACAAATAAAATGCATTTTAAAGTATTTTTTTGATAAAAAGGAAATAAATAATACTCATAATTTGATAAACTGGATTTTCTTTCATTATTCAGCTGTAAATTAGCATGAGCACTGAGATTTCATTGATCAAAAAAGCTACTGAAATATTGATGTATTTTGAAATCAGTATTTTTGAAGTAATTCTATAAAATATATTGGGGTAGTGACAACGGTAATACTTTTCCCTCAACACTGAAAAAGGAACCCTAGATCATGTAAAATGCTGTGCCTGCTTTTACTTTCTGGAGCTGTACACAGAAATAGAGTGTTACCTCTGTGCAATGTTGGATAAATTTCTTAAATTCATAGTTATCCAACATTTATACTTGTTTTGGATAATTTCAGCTGAATTATAGGACTGTAAATTAAAAATAATAATACAAGAAACAAAATAACTTTTGTTTCTGATAAGGAAGTTGAAATTTTTTGAGAATATCTGATAGGAGCCACTTGGTTGAAGTTGTCTTCCAGAGCCAAAGTCTCTTTGTACAATAAAATACTGCGAGTCTTTTGAACACATAAAATATGGTTGTTACACATTTGGTATTTTATGCTTCCCTAGAAATTACCACTTGTGTCTGCACCTAATCTATGGTCTGTCTTTTTCACTTCAATGGGGTCTGAAGTGGTCCTTGGCTATAATGAGAATGCCCCTTTCAAGAGACTTCTTTTAATTATGCCGATGATAAAATGGAAGTGAAAGTAGTCATTTGTAGGGGTTATGGCTGAGCAGTGTTTTAGCTGTAATACTAAAACCCACCAACATTATTCCAGCCTCTATTTCAACATTTTTATGCATCCATTCTCCACAGAAGAGAGTGGAATATTATTGTAGGTCAGAATTTCAATGTGTCTTATTTTTCAATTCCTCCTGTTATTAAAATTTCTAACTGTTCACTCTTCCCAACTGGAGCATCCAATCCAGGAAAGTGACAGTTGCACAGATCTTAATGATAGACTGGATTTTTTTGTTTTGTTTTAGTTTATTGGGGTTTTTTTTTCCCTTCTTCATTAAAAGAAAGCATGGGTGGGTCTTGAATTAATTGTGATTGAACACTCATGGGTTCTTTTAATAGAAAAGAGCTAATTTGGCATATTTAGATATTTCTAGAGGTAAACACATAAGACAAACTGTAAAAATAAAATGGACAAAACACATATCTACAATTAGCACTTTGATTGCTACACAGCTCCTCTGATTTACCTCAGCAGGATTTTTGCCATGCATTACCAAGCATATTTCTGTATGGATTTAAAAGCAGCCAAGTGAATTATGCCACCCAATACAGTCTAGTTTGACCTAATGTGAGATCAATTTAAAAGTGTTAGGACTTGACCTGTGTTTGGAAAATCTTTGTGTACACAAATCATAGAAAATAGATATCAGCATGTCCCTTCGCCAAGGGAAGTTTTTCACTCTTACAAATGCATAATTTGATATCTGCATTGTGCCATACACAAAATCACAAGCCACAGGCAATCTTTTTTTAATCCCCAATATTCCAGGGAATTTTTCTAATGGATTCAATAATAGGATCCATACAATAAATCTTCTAAAACAGCCTCTGCAGTACCTTTGAATGAGGGTGTCATTATTTAGTGCTTCTCTGTTAATTTTTCCAAATTCTTTGGAAGTTTACCTAAGTTCAGACCCTTCAAATAAATCAAAACATTCTTTTTGTTCCGTGAGTGAATGTTGATAATTTCCAAAAAAAAAAAAAGAGTATAAATTAGTCAGGATATTTTGAGCAATAAATCTTTTTTTTCCCCCCCCCCTTTTTTTTTTCTCCCAAAAAATAGGAATGTTAATATCAGCAAGAGGAAGAACTATCAAAAAATCTTACATATACAAAACTAAAAAAAAAAAGCCCCCAAATGTAAAAACTCCTTAATCTCAATACTCTACTTTGAAGTACTCTAGATGATCATACAAACAATTTGGAGTAAATTTTCAAAAAATAATTGCCTGAGGCTCCTATCCAAAATTGCACTGATTATGGTAGTGAAGGCACGTAAGGAAAATTTAGAAAGAAAAATGTGTTTTTAGGTCATTGTGACAAACTTTTGAGGTCAAATAAAAGAAAAGAGTCTAATGTCATTTGTTTGCTCATATGGATAAATCAGGAATAATCCTTTTGCAGCCTAGATAGAGGGGAATAGTGTGAGTCACTGTAACCTGGTGGGATGGAGGGATTTCCATAAACGAAGTTGGCGAAGGATTTTTTGTTAGTCACTAAATTATGTGGAATTACCCATTTGTGCTCTAGTTTGCATCTAATCAGATTGTCTTTTGGTGATTCACTGGATGTGACAAACTGACCATAATATGAATGATGGGATGATATAAAAGAAGTGTATGCAGAACTGGTCTTTCCATGCTACAAATCCTTGAGGTTTTTGTACAGCTGTAAAATGTGTTTCCTCTCCTGATGTGGGCCAAGGGGATCTGTCATTAGACCCTCACTGGGTGAGCCTGCAGGACAATCTGTGGGAAGTGCTGTAGGGGAGGCCAGAGAACTGCCACAGTGTTTGTGAGTCCCAGACACAACTGACACCTGGCAGCTCTCAGCTGATGTGCTGCAGGCTGTCAACAGATACAAGGGCACAATGCAGTAATATCTACCAGCCCTGCACTGGCTACATGAAAGGTAGATTGGCCTCATGAGGTAAAATTTGACAGTTCTGAGGGTTCCTGCATGTGGCTGTAAATGCCTTTTCCTGGTAAACTGAGGGGGGAAAACATGCTACGAACTTACTCAGGAGAACCAAAGTTCTCCAGCTAACAGAGGCACTTGGATGTCATCATGTCATCACTGTTGTCCCAGAAGTCCCTAAAGGAGATGATTTAAAGCCCAGTAGAGTGATTTTAACTCCACATATCTGCTCTCCTATACCTACTATTCTCCTTTTACTTAGAGACCCAACATTAGCAGACCAGAGCCTTCAACAACAAAACCCTCCAAATGACTTGCCAGATGCTTCAGTTAATGATAATATGGTGGGAACATCCAGACCCTCAAATGACAGTTGATTCAAAGAGTTATTCCAAACCAGCAATATTAATGGTGTTTTATTCCATGCCATCCTGTATCTAGATGGTGAACACATCTGCGTTAGCTACTAATTATGCTGTTGTTATGTGCCCATCATTTATGGAAATGAGACCACCAGCATGAGTGGTGTGGATTAAAAAAGGAGGCTGATATTTTTTTTAAGTGTTTAACTACACCACATTTCCAGGAAGATAATAGGTGCAAGATGGGAGATGTGCAAGGACAGACTTGCAGGTGATCATCATAATTTTGTTGTATCTTTTGTCAGCAGTATTTGCAGAGAAGACTGTTTGGACAGGGTGTGTTTCCCCTGGATGCATTTATCACCTTTGTGGTTAAGAGGAGTTTTAATCATCGATTCTCAATGTTTATGGCTAAATGCCTGCTCCTATTTGCACTTCAGTGTTTGTTCTTTCTGCTGCCTCATAGAGGCTTCCTATATTTTATTTATAAGGTTGGCTCATTGTGGAGCAGGTGGTAAGGTTATGCATGACTGTTTTTAGTGCTGTACATTTAGGCTGTGATTTTCAGTTTGGGTGGAGGCTGATGAGACTACAGTGGCTTGGAAAGACCAAGGTTCTAGCTCCCACTGTAGACTTGTTTTCTGGGAAGTTGGCATTGAAGTTCAGGGACAGGAATTCAATGCACTTCCATCCTGTGGTAACATGAAGCTTTTGTTTTTTTTTTTTTTTTTTTTTTTTTTTTTTTTGCCCCTCAAGTGAGATATGTTGTCTTTCTCTCCCTTTTGCCTTCTTTTCTTTGTGGTATCTGTTTAGTGTTCGGTTCTCTGGTATGATTCAGTCATAATATATGGAACCCATTCAGTTGTTTGTTTGTTGAAGTTTTCAGCTTGGTGTGAGTACAAATATCTTTTTAGAGAAATGGCCCTGTTATTTTATACTTCCCATTAGGCTGGCAGAGTTCCCTCAGTCTTACAGTAAATGGAGGATCTTTACATTTTGAATGGCTTTTATGAGTCTTTATAAAGCTATAATTGCTGAAAATGATACAATAATGCAGTGCTCACTGTTGATGTGAAGAGATGGGAGGTTCTGGACAGGCTGAAGCTCTTGTGTACCAAGCTCAGTGTCTGGCATTTTAGATCTTTGGCATTCTTGTAAATGTCTCCACTGGTTTTGCCTTTACATTTGAATGAGGTGTTCAAAAATTTCTCTTTTAAAATATAATGCATATACAAATTCCAAGTGTAAGTTTAAAACTTTTTCTAACCCATGTCCTCAACTATTACATTTATTGTTTCACCAACTGAAAACCAAAGGGAAAGTCTGAGCACAAATTACTGTGATTTTGGCTAGAAATTTCAGAATGTGACCTTTCCAAGGTGAAGAAGTGAACTGGAGTCTGGTGCTGAGCATTTTGAGTCTGCAGAGGAGTTTTTTTTTTCTTGCAAGTAGCTATGAGAGTAGGAAGTGAGAAGGCAGAGGCAGGAGGTCAGACATAAGAGTCAAGGAAGTATGAATGACATCATCATCCCTAAGTACCCTCTCAGAAGATGAATGAGCTCTCTCTTGTATTACAATGCTAAAGAGCATTAGAAGGTGATATGATATCCAGACAACACATAAGATAAATGCCTCGGAGGATGCTGGAACAGCTTCCCCCACACGCCCTCCATGAGTTCATAAATCCTTTGGTGGTCTCAATAATACAATATGTGGCTGATGAGTGTTATATATTGTGGTCAGCTTCTTCTTGACAAAATTCATTTCGGTTTAACGAGTACCTTGAACATTATCTAATTTAGTTACTTAAGCTGAACAACTCAGTGTAACTCTAGATACCCTTTATCTCACCAAACTCACAGCCCTTTTGGGATACAGTGTGGATATTTTTTTCATGAGTTTCTCAATAAAAAGTAAGCAGATGTTACAAGAAGAAATACCCTGTCTCTTTTAAAATGAACAAAAATGTGTTTGTCCTGATAAATCTTGACACAAAGTGTTTTCATCATGATAAAACTTGAAATGCAAGTTTCATGTTCTTAATGAAATCCTTCTGAAGCAAATGCAAGCCTCCAACAAAACATGCAGAGCTGCTGTAGTGTACAAGGTACATTCAGCCAGAAGTGGATTTAGTTTGAATTTCAGCCTTTGTGCTTCAATAGTGCAGTTATTCCAGTATGATTTATAATATTTTTTTACAGTCGTTTTGGGATATGCAAAGTTGCAGTAGACTTTATTACTTAGCCCCTCTTTTGGGTATGTAGACACCCTTTATAATCTTCAGGTGGAAAATTTGATCAAAATATTTAATTGTGAGCCTGTTTAAAAAATTAAAAAAGCAAAAATCCCTCCGCAGAAAAATCCGCTTAAATTTGGAGTAAAAATGGGCTACAGATTTTTGCAGCTTCATGGAGTGCAGAGTTCTGATGTATCATATTTAATTACGAAAGTAATCTTTCCTTTTCTCAATATTTGCTTATTTGTGATTTTTAGAGAAATACAACTATTCTCATTTGAAACAAAATGCAAAAAAAGAAGGCCCTCACTTATGTCTAGCTTAGTGCTTCTAAGTCCTTTATTCTAAACCAAAAGCTGTCAGACTTTTAGCAGTAATAGAAAAGTGGATCTTCCTTGACAAATGCCCCCATAAATTAGATATTAGCTTTAGTCAAACTCTGTCTCTCTCAGGAAATATTTCCACTTGCATATTCAATTGGAAAGACCCTACATGATGCCCACTTACTGCTATGAAAATCTTGGCTTTGGAGATGAAGGCAAAGAATAATTTTTGTGAACAAAAGAATATCTGGAATAAGAAACTTTGAGCTTATGCAGTGATTTCTTTTTATAGAATGTGAGTTTCACTCACTTTTTGCTCTGTCTGTCTGCTGCTCTGTCCACCCCTCTATCTGTTTATCTGTTACCATCGCAGTGGTAATGTGCAGCAGCAATTGGATTCTAAAAGACATGGATCTCTTATACTAGCTGTCCTTTTTTATAATACCTTTTACAAATTTAATCAATGCATTTTAATATACAATATAGTTTAAGTGCAATATACGATAAATATTCAAGCTTCATCTTAAACATGCTCTAGCCTTTAAATTGTTAAAACTGCAGTGCCCTTTCAATCTACTTACATAATGTCATAAAATATACATTTCAAGGTAAATGAAGTCAGCTACTTCAATTTAGTCCCTCAAACTGGTAGTAAATGAGAGGTTAACACTATGGTGCCAAACCCATTATTGAGTAAATTTAGCACCTTGGACAGCTCTGTAAAATCTTTATTGCTTTCCTGACCTGCTCGTCATGTTCTGTCTATGTGTTCAGTGGCTCTCAGCTCTGATTGAAAGGCAATATATTAGATCCCGAACACAAACATGCTCGGGGGCTGCTTCACTGTGAGCGTAATGACATGGAGGTGAGAACAATTTTCTGGTCACCGCAATCCAAGCACCTTGCAAGGTCTGCTGCTCTAACTCATAGAGGACTTCAGGGGCTCCTTTGTATGTGGAGCAGCTTCTATTGTAATTTAGGCAGAGCTGCGAAAGGTTTAAGATGCATTCAGAAAACAGGAAGTTAATATATTGAGCTTGTCTTCTGCAGCATTTTTTTGTGTATTTTAAAGCTGGTTTGTGTCTATAAGAGGTACCATCAGCTCTGGAACAGAAGATACCACTATTGACACAGGAGGGTTTTTCTGTAACACCCACTTTGTATGATCTGAAAATGTCATAAACAAGAAATGCTTTTCTTGTGTGAAAATATTGTTGGAGAAAGTGCGAAACTCAAATTTACAGGCTCTGAAAATGTTGCAAAAAAAAAAAAATAGAACCATTGACTAGCTAAGAAAATTGAATGCTACTTGTCAAGAATGTTTCAATAAACCATCATGACAATTAGTTTTATTTACACGCAATATGATATGGCATCAAAGAACTTCCAGTGTTTAAGAACTGAAATATATTTGATATGAGGTAGAGCAGCTGTAGGATTCTATGTAATTACCTCATTTTTTAACACAGTTTTCAATCTCTTTTTAGATGCACTCTAAGGTTTTTAGCTCAGCATTATATAAATAACTATGATTAGTCAGGTAGAGCAGAAATGACTGTTTAAACTTTCTTTTTTTTAGTAATTTGGCATAATGACAGCTTAGGTTAACAATATACCAAAGCAGTTTGTGAGCTCTGTATCACATTCTAATTTTCCATCAGTGAAATATATACTGCAAACAATTTCTACTGAAGTGAAATAAATCCTGGTTTGCAAAGTCAAACACCTGTGCAGTAATTTTCCATCTGAAATCATGGACTGAAAAAGAGAACATTTTTTCAGTAATGTCTCTGTTCTTCTCTAGTTTGTATCTTCAGTATGAGGCAAAAAGGGCACCTCAGTGTCGTGATGAAAGAGGATTGTTTGTACCTGGATGCTGTTTGTGTCTGTCTGTCCGTGATTATGCTGCTCACTGGTGTGGTCAAAAAACAAAAATAAACCCACCCCAAACCAACAATTGCAGCAGAAAACAACCCCAATCTGAAAAATCTAGCCAACAAACAAAACAAACAAAACCCACTAACAGAAAAAGGCTGTAGCAACTTAACTCCTCAGAATCTGTTTCAAATGCAGTGATTTAAAAATCCATCAATTATGTATTACATCTCACTTCATATGTGGAAAATAATTTAAATGTGTGTTCTGAGACAGGGGTGTGTGCAGCAGAAGGCAAGCCTAAATGTTTACTGGGAGAACAAAAATCCTCCATCTCATTTTTGAATTTAGGACATTATATATGTCATAAGTAGTTACTGCAGTATGACAACTATTTTATCTTATATTATAGAGAATTTAAAATTGAAAAAAATGCTAATATGCATCTAAAAGCTTGTCATTTGAAGAGTTGTTCAAGGATTTTTGAAGAGGTTATGGTGACAGCAAAATGAATGCAATTATATCTCTATTTTCTGATCAGAGTCTGCAGTATATGAAAATTGAGCATTACTGTTTCTTTTTGGTATAAAATATGGCTATTGTGTAAAATATTTTAAGTTTAAAAGTTTAACTTTGTGGAAAACTGTAAAATGCTTAGAACTGGTACTATTTTTGTAAGCCACTTGCAGAAATATGCCATGGTGAATAGCGTCATGTTAGAATATTAGAGCAGTACTTAGGGGCTGGGAACTACAAAAACACATTGTTTTACTCCAAGGATGTTCTGAACCGGTTTTGAGCAGGCTTTTGGGAATCTGCTTTGAAAGATGCCATGAAATAATAAAGAAAAAAAAATCTTCTGGGTTAATTCTGCAATGCATTTTTTGTATTTTCTATCAAGATTATCATCAGAATGCTCTAAAATATAAGAACACAGGAAATGCTATTGTTACTTGAATACCACTAGAAAATACCCTAAGAAATATTAAGTGAAAAAGAACAAATAGGAAAATGGAGGGGAAAAAAATTGCCCAAAATGGAGAACTGAATCTCAGACTGTTTTGAAATCTGCTGTCCGTGCAGGGAATTTTTCCAGGAAACACTGCATGGTCCTGGGGTCTGTTCTCTCACACACTGCATGTGTTTTCCTCTTGGGCATCATTCTGTGCACAGGGATCCTGCCCTGACCCCTTGTACCAGGACACAAACTGGAGAAGCCAAAGGGTTTCATTGCCAGTAGCACAGGACTTATTGGGTGTCTTCTGAATGTGGCCTGCTGGGTAAGGTCACAATTCCTGCAGCAAGCAATTAAGAATAAAATAAACACATTGAAAGGATTCATAACATTCTCTGAATGACATTGATTGCAGTAATCTAGTAAATGACCTCGGGATTGTATTCTGCAATAAACCCATGAGTGGTTTATAGTGCAGATGGTAGAGACAATTGAGTGATGTATTTTATTTTGCAGCACCAATGATTCTCACCTTTTGACTTGATTAAGCATGTGTGTGAATAGGATGAACCAGTGATTTAACACCATTCAGTGGTTGCTGAGAGTTGTTACAATTAAGGTTTACCTGGTGGGAGGAAAAAAGAAGGAAAAAAACCACTGCAAAACACAGTGCACCTAATAGAAGAGAATAAAAGATTCTAATATTTGTTTTCCCAACAAGGAGTTTATTGAACTCAGCAGAATGCTTCTGTTTTTTATATTGACAGGAAGTAATACTTAAGAGGGCTGCTGATTTAGTAGAAGCACTCTATGGTATGCCACATAATAACCAGGTAAATGCATTCTACTTCAGCAATTCTATAGCATGGCTATTTCTTAGATGTATAGATAATCAGGGGCTAGAGGGATATGATGCTACAATGGAAGACAAGAATAAATGTAGAGGGTGATGCCATATGTGAAGAGGGGTTTCATTTGCTTGTTTTCTTTTTTAAGGGGTATGAATTTAGTGTTTGTAAAAACACCATGGAGGCATCAGCCCACTTTCACCAGATCCCATATAATATGAGCGATGTTGTACGTTATGTCTTGCCATCGGGGATTTTGCCCTCTTCCCCTGAAGAGAGCTCTAAGATGGAGCAAGTCCAGGCTCCAGCCCCATCCTGCCAGTTGGTCTTTTTATACAAAGTGTGGCCACTGGGACTGAGACTTCCCACTCTCTTACCACAGATGTCAAGATTTATCAGGAAGATCCTATAAGCCTGAGCTCTCTGTCAGCCAGCTGGTTTAGAGAGAAAAGCATCTCCTTTTAGCCTTCGGACAGGGAGTGCTTCACTCGAGTCTGTAAGAAGAGCTTTGTCAGAGTCTCTTTGGTAACTCTTCTGTGGTTTTTTTTTCATTATCCTGTAGGAAATAATCCTGAAAAGAGCTGCAGACATCGCTGAAGCGCTCTACAGTGTCCCCCGCAACCACAACCAGCTCCCCGCCCTCGCCAACACCTCCGTCCACGCGGGAATGATGGGAGTGAACTCCTTCAGTGGCCAGCTCGCTGTCAATGTCTCTGAAGCCTCCCAAGCCACCAACCAGGGTCAGGAGAAGCCTCATCTTCCTCTCTCTATGGATCTCCTCTGGTAGAAGTCAGGGGGATGAGGCAGTGGCAGAGGGATGCTCAGGACCGGGAGCAGGGCTGGGCAGCCCATCCCAGACCCGTGGAATGACACAGGATGGGGCTGCCCTAACTCGGGAAAAGCACTTCTGCATGTCTCTAAATAGCTTTTCTTTCTGCCCAGAGTACACTTGCATTTGTGTTTAAATCCCACTAATTTTAATCAGCTTCAGCATGTACTTTATGTTGAGTACTTGCTTATATATTTTCCTGAGCATGGATAATCTCTCAGTCCAGGCCTTGTGTAGCACTTCTTTATAACATTAAGTTATCCCTTGAATGTTTATCTATTTAATTTGGGTTTGTTTTACAAGAGATAGAGTATTGGAACTGTATTTTTTTCATTAATTTTACAACTAGACTTTCATTAATTTTACAACTAGCAAAGAATATAAATATTTCAAAAGACATTTACAGAGCTTGTCTAATTTTTAAAATAAATTGTTTTTCACTTTGTATAAAATCAGTATTGGTTTGATTCCCACAGTAAAAAATAAAAAATAGGTGAAGAACATTTTTGTAAAAGCTCTTTGCATTTTGCTCTCTCCTTTGCTTTGCTCTCTGTATTATCCAACTTAAAAATATATTTGAATGAGAAAGTGCCAGGATGAGGCTGTTTTTTAAGGAGCAGAAAAAAAAAATTTTTTTGCATTACACTAAAAAAATACAAAATTATTTTTAGATTGAAATATTTTATGCTGTGTGTTATGAAGAAAAAATGGCAATTTTTCTTCTAGGAGTGAAGATGCATATTTTGTATTTCTGTGCTTCTAGAAAAAAATCTTTCCTTTTGAATATTGGGGTATCAATTTCCTAAAACGTCATTCCCAGAACTAGGTAGAGATTCAAATTTTAACCTGCTGTCAAATTTGATGCTCATTTCCCACCGACATAATGATGAGACCAAGGCAAAAAGACAAAGGATATCCCAGAAGCTGGATAAATACACTGCATTTCCTGAAGTGTGCAGTGAGCATCTGAGGTGTGTTAAATGACAGCGACATCAGAAAAGAGTTAACAACAATCCTGTGCTTTTAACACACCTTGAGTGGGTCTGGACTCCTCACTCTGAAAATGTAGGTCATGTTTACTCCATTTCCTACAAGCAGCCCTTTCAGAGTGAGTGTTCCTCTAACACCCCGTGCTGATCTTTGCTGCAGGGCATCCATGCATTGCCTGGGGAGCTCTGGAGGCTCCAGCCTCCCTCCTCCAGCAGCCACCTGGGCAGGGAGGGGTCCCTCTTTGGGTCCCTGGTGGTGGTGGGGGTCAGTCCTGTCCCTCTCCACTCCCTGGCTGGACTGAGCTCCCCCTTGCTGTGTGTAGGAAGCTGTTGTGGGGCTAACTCCAGTTTCTGCCTCTGTTCCCTCCCCACACAAGGTTTCACTCGCAACTCCAGCAGTGTGTCACCTCATGGCTACGTGCCAAGCACCACCCCACAGCAGACAAACTACAACTCTGTCACAACAAGCATGAATGGCTATGGGAATGCTGGAATGTCAAATTTAGGCGGTTCTCCAACCTTCCTGAATGGATCTGCTGCCAATTCTCCCTATGCCAGTGAGTATTTTACGTCTTTTCTGTATTTTGCACATTTTTATTAAAGGTGGAGGTAGATTTTCTCTGATGCTCAATATTTATTTTCTATTTTGAGCACTTGAAATAAAACTTGGTCTTTTCTCTACTCTCAAGGCACTAATCTTTGATGAGATTTGAAGACCTTAGTGTTACCAGAAATTCTCCTCTCTGTTTTCATGTTACTATTATTAATGATTATTAATTTTTTTGGGGGAGAGACTTAAAATAGCTTATAAAGAATAATCTCTCATGATTCAGTCTGATGGTTTCATAACGTACCTTATACTCTAATAAGAAACACTGTCCTCAACTTCTGAGCAAATAATATGTTCATAACCTTTTTGAAGATTACAAATTACTACAGTGCCTAAGCTTGATTGTTTATATTCCACTTGCTTTTTAAGTAGTATTACTTTGACTTCCCTGAGTCAGTAAAACGTGACAAAGACTCTTAGATTTTGTGTTTTAGTGTCAGTACAGTGAATGCCACAGGAATGTGAGTCATACAAATCATACATCCCATGGCCTGAAGAGCTTATGGTCTACAGTCCCACTCATGGAAATATTTATGTGCAGGACTAACTTTCTGCATTTTGATATTAAAGGTTTAGTATGCTGTTTAAATATAAATACATTTCTATTGGTAAAGGCCTGTGAACCTCTTCTGCAGCTGCTCGCTCAGCTCAGAAGTCTCTGGTCACATGAGAAAATAAATGAGCAGGACCTGCCCAATCCCTCTGACATTGCTCGTGAGGCATAAAGGATTCCACTGACATCTGTAGGAAGCTGACAGCAGAATCAGGATGGAAGCTCTGGACAAATAAATGGATTTATAGGCTGGGACTGTAGCATGGACAGGACAAACTGACTGCTGAAGGTACCAAGGTTTACACAGAAAATCTGAAGTTAATGGTGCAACAGCATCAAGGAGTTATTTTGAATTGCATCAGAATCAAAAAGGAGATAGAAACTCTGAATAAAATAATTAACTGCAAGGTTTCTTCTCTGCTGAAAATTTAGAACAAATTATTTACCCACATAACTAGTACTTATAACCTGGGAATTGCTAACCAGTGATTATTTTTGTGCTCTAATAATAATGTAACGTGTAATGTTACAAAGTACCTTACTTATTAAGTTGGATTTACTGTCACAGAATCTGCACACTCTGAATTCATAATATAACATGATTGATGAGACATCTCCTTTTGGAAGCAGATGCCAGTAATGCATTTAAAATACTGTGGCAGTGTATTATTTCATATTTATGAACGAAGTCCTCTTTAGAATAGCACTTCACTTCCTAGCCCTGGTTCTTTATTCTATTTATATTTTGGGAGGTTTTCTTGGTTGATCTGTCATTCTGCTAATGTCTAATCCATTCAATCAGAAAATGCTTCAATCATGACCTGAAAATTAAAAGGTGGCATTCTTAATTAAATCAATAAACTAATTGCTGTATAGTAGCAATTCAATTTAGGTGCTTTGATTGCTCTCCCTTAGCAAGTACTTCCAGACACAGAGTGACTTCAGACTAAGATTGTATCTGTCAGACTGTGAAACTTTGAACATTTAATTTCCATTAATTGATTTCCTCAGTGTTAACAAATATGATATCAGATTCTCAAATAAGAACTTAAATAGGGTGATTTTTATCTACATAAATGCAAATAAAATAATAATTCAAAGCCCAGATGATCAGAATTTTACTCTATAATATGTAATTATTCACAGCCCACTTGTGTATCTAAGCAGTTTCTAAACAGGACAAAGAATGGAAGTATGGGATGTCACTTTTGGTCCTTTTTGTTGTTGTTGTTGTTGGATAAGAGGGGAAACCAGCAGTGCCTTCTGAATATTAAAGCAGTTAGTTTTATTTTCATGAAAAGAAATTTGTATAAAAGCTTGATGGTAAATGCATGAACCAAAGATATTTAATGTACTACATAGTAAAATAATGTTTTAAGGATATCTTTGTTTAAAGACTGAACTTCCCATGTAACACATTTGTGTTTTGAACACTCAGTTCAACCCCAAAAAACTCGAGAGCATCCAAGAGTGAGAATTCTCTTGTTTCTGCTGCCTGTTGTTATTGAGCACTAAGGAATGCCTTTTTTGGGGCTCTTTTTTCCCCTCTAGTTGTGCCATCAAGTCCGACAATGGCCTCCTCCACTAGCCTCCCCTCCAACTGTAGCAGTTCCTCTGGGATTTTCTCCTTCTCACCAGCCAACATGGTCTCAGCGGTGAAACAGAAGAGTGCGTTCGCGCCCGTCGTGAGACCCCAAACCTCTCCCCCTCCCACCTGCACCAGCACCAATGGCAATAGCCTGCAAGGTAGGTGGAAGCCAGGCTGCACAGGACGTGGCTGCTCCCAGCCCTGAGCCTGCCCTGCCTCACCGGGCTCAAAGCTGCCCCAGGGGAGTGAAGGCAGTGGGGGATCCCTGGTGGGCTCTGTCCTAAAGTTTCCTCCTGTAGAGAGTAACTGGGCTCCACCCCCACCCAGCCCACCTTGTGCCCTGCAGGTGTTTGGCAAGCACCCCATCTCTAACCCAGCTAATACTGCTGAATTGAGAGGCTGTCTTTTAAAGCACGGACCTACTGTTTTGATAAACACAAGTAATATTTCAGCTTACTAATACCGTCCTTTTTCTTTCTTTCCTCTCTTATTCCCTGTTGTCGTCCTTTATCAGACCAGTCTTTTGTGGACTCTAGCAAGTACTCCACTGCAGGGTCTCTCCAGGGGCTGGCCTTCTCCTGAAGTACGTCACTCAATCTTCCCTTCCTTTTTGTCCTTTGTCATAGTACACTTGTGCAAAAATCCTACTGAGAGCAAACAGAGCATTACAGAGCTTGGCACAAACCCTCCCTTTCATAAACAGTAGATGCATTACAAACTAACAGCAACATTTTCCACTTTAACTCACACCAGGGCAAACATTAGTTTCCACTGATTAATGTACTCCAGTGCCAATTAATTCCACAAATGGCACAGGGCCTTTTGGAAAGCCTATTGAGCTGTTGGTATCAAGGGGCTGCTCCTTTTCTGCATCCCTTCCCCTCTCATTACAAGTACTCCAGCATTAATACCCAAATCCATTTGGAGGGTCAGTGCAGGCGAGGCAGTGACAGACTAAACCTTGTCAAACTGAGGGTGCTGCAGTGCCCAGCACTGCCCATCTCATTGTTTGGCTGGGTCTGTTTTACAATACTGTGCCTAAACCTCCCCGTGTGATTCCCTGACTGCACATCACTGTGCTGAGAGCGGCATTTTCATGCTTGCTTAGATCCAGGGGTTTCCTTAAGCAGATGCAGCCAGCTGCCTCCGGCTGCCAGAGGTGGGAAATATTTCATGGCATGCGTTGTGCTTCCTCCAGACCTGAGATTTCTTTCCTTTCCATGAGCCTGTGCAAATTATTCAAAGGGCATTGAGTGGGGAATAAAATCCATCCTTTTTTAAGCCAGGTTCAGAAGGAGTTGTGCAGAGCAGGATGGTTGCACAAATTCCACATATCACTGTGCCTCTGGAAAGAGGAACACTGAGCTTGAAGACAAAATGCTGATTAACACCATTAGCAGCCAAAAAAATCTATATGCAAGCAGAATGGAAGGAATTCATTCATAAAAGCTTGGATCTATTGTGCCTGAAGGAAAACATTGTCCTCAGTGCATGTTACACTGGTGAACTGGGAGGAGGAATCCTTCAAGGTGCACATGCATACACAGAAAAACTGTGCAGAAACTGCTATTTTACTAGAAACTAATAAGCACTGGGTACCTTTAGTTAGGACTTTGTTGGCACTACAAACTGTGTCAGGAATAAGAAAAAATGAAATTTTCAGGTGAACCACAGCATTTAGGAGATTTGGTTTTGAACATTTAAAGGAATTGGCAGTGCTGACATTCTTCAAGTTTTAAAAGCAAAGGCTAATAATATTTCTCATGTGAAATCAAAAAAAACCCCAAGCTTTTGAACACGTTAATGTTTTTTCCTCTCTTCACCTTGTCCTATCTTCTTGTTGTGGATAGAGAGAAAAAAATGAGTAACAGGAGAAAGCTTTTTCAGCTTTCTCCTTTCACAAGAAATTCTCACATTCCATGTACTCAGTTATGAAAAGCTCAGTTATGGAATGAGCTGAGAGCACTGGACACGACTGGAGCTGTCTGATTGCCTCCTCATTGTGTCACCTCCACATCTGCAATGCCCAGAAACCACACAGATCTGAGCGTTTCTCCTAATTTTTGTTTAGCAATTCAGTTTTCATAATAGGAATGAGCCACCAAGAGATGGTTCATTTCTAGGTCATCACTGAACCTCTTGGTGAGTTAAAGACACACAGCCTTTGGTCCCGTGCCTCCTGACACCACCTGAGGCTTGTAATAATCATTGAGAGATGCACTGCCTGTTGTGCCTTAATGCTTAAATAAACAACCATGTATAAGGAGGCTGTCTTATCTCTCTTGGGCTTCTGGATACATCAGAAAGCAATCAAGCTTTCCTTATGTAGCTCAGATATCAGCAGAAACTCACTAAAACAGCAGCCAGGCTTATCTGTTGTTCTCTTTGCCATGCAATTTTGTAAAACCCCAAATACATTATTTCTGTAATTTGCTGGCAGCAAATACAAATTAGTATATGATAGAAGAAACAAAGGCCATTGGTGGGAGCTTTTCTATTCTCTGCCCTCCCTTTTTGGAGGTGGTGTGATCTCATACCTACACTGTTTCCCACTGATATCTCTGTTTTCAGGATCAATAACAGTCTACAGCTGGGAGAATTTGCATGACTAGATGTAGCACTTATGGAATAAAAGTGGAGTGATCTAAATGAAGACTTGGAAAGAATGGAAATATCAAAGCTTTTAGGCAGAAAAGATATCATTTGCCTTGTAATTTAATTCAGAATTTCAGAGCTCTTCAAAAACAAAAATGCTTTGAAAAAGGAGCTAAGATCTGCCTCTGTGCCATTTGTTTCCAACAGCAAAAGATACGTGGCTGATCTGTAACCACAGGGAAATGTCTAAATCATGAGGGAAGGAATTGCAAATATCTCACCTCTTTTGGGATCCTACCCAGGGTAGGCAGCTGTCCTGTCCCAAGAGACACAATTCTTGACCAATTATTGGTGAAATTGATTTGCTTCTGATGAATCTCTCAGACTGAGTGTTGGAATAGTATCCTGACATTTTCTGAAGAAAATATACTTTTTCTAAAGGAAAGAAACACCTTATCCTAAAGTGTCCTCTGTGCTTCTCACCCAAGTGTCTTCCTGAAGGACTTAAAGCAACTTAACTCACCTTTCTATCCCTTTCATCCTCACTCTCAGTTCCTTGAAGAACCCTTAAGTTGGGGGGTACGAGCAGTACACTGATTCCCCACAATAAATTCCAATAATTGAAGTGCTGTTGAATTGTGCCACCTCTGAGGGTGGCCTGTTGCAAACATGTTGGATGTGTTTTGCATTCTCTCCCTCTCCCCTCATTTTGTTTCATTTAATCAGTGCAGTTTACTCGAGCTGCTCTCCCCTTGCTGATTAGACTTGTAATTCTTGCACATATGGTGGTGTTTGTGGAGAAAACATTTCCCTCCTCTCCCCCTCCAACCCCAAATCTGTGAGTCTTTTACTTTGGCTCTGTTCTTATCAAATAATTGCAGCTGTAATTAAAGCACAATGAATCAGCACCAGTCACAGGGTTGAGTCCTTCCTTAAGAAATTACATGTCCAGATGTCTGGAATGGCAGGCAGCATTTAAATCATGTGCCCGGGAAGTGCCGCCAACCTGAAGGGGAATCTGTTCTCTACCTTTTGGCAAATAACTGTACAACTGGCATGTTAGAGACATGTTGTTTTTAGAGTTTCCATCATAAACTTCCCTGACTACCCCCTGTGATGATGTGCCTGTTCACAGTGTGTCACTGGGACACTTGGGATGTCTGATCTGAGTCCCCTGTAAATAGAGAGAGATCGAGCTGGAGGTCAACTCATGTGCAAAACTGTCCCTGCTGACTTCTCATAAATGTCTCTCTGCTAAGAGAGGTGGTGGTTTCATAGAAAATGAGGTAAAAAAGAAATGCTGATGATTCAACTTAGCCAGCAAAAGAGAAAACGTCCTAAATTAACATTCACCTGTGACTCACTTGATGGTGGTTGGTGGTGTCTGCTACAACTGGAATGAGAAAGATGCTGGCCCGCTGACCCAGGAGTTAAGCACGGATTTCAATTTCGAAGTTGGGTTTGAGATTTGAAATCCTATTCTGAGCTCCTGGAAATGCATAGAAAAGTCCCAGGGCTGAACACTGAAGGAAGGGATACCCCTCCAAGGCCATGCCAGTGCTGGCCTGTGGGGCTCCAGCTGCTTTTCCTAATTTGGTGCAAACACCTTCTGCTTTGCTTTTATGAGAGTAACAGAATGTGTGGCAGTGCCTGGGCCAGGTCGAAGCTTCCTCAGCATTTGGGGATTTTGAAACTAAAAGCAGGAAGATAAGTTGGGGTCTGATACTGATATTGAGGAAGGACACATTTCTACAAGGAAATCAGTAATTTCAGCAAAGTCACTTGCAATTTGAATCATTTTCCAGTCAGAAGGAAACTTCTCATGATTATTGTGTACAGAGTTGTCTCTTATGAGTGATATATATAAATTTAACTCAAAGTATATCTGAATACATTGCTAGTAAATGTTTAAAGCTCTGAGGATTTAAAAGTTGCTTCATAATGCAGAAAATTAACTTATTCCCTCTCTCTCTCTTTCTCTCTCCCTCCCCCATCCCTTTCCTTCCAACAGCTATATCTGGCATGATTGTTCCCCCCATGTGAAAGAATTGCCTTGAAGAATTTTATTAATGAAGAGGTTGAATTCTGCTTCAGAGAGAATCTGATACAAGTCCCAGAGTGGAACTTTTTACTCAGGCCTTTTTAAAAATAAAAGAGAAATAAAGAAGGATCTTACAATAACTGCAGATTTTTAAACAAAACAAAAATCACCATCCTTGCAAATACTGAAATTAACAATCCACAATTGCAAGGTGTTGATTCGAGTTGTCCATCCCAAATACCTGGGAGATATATTTATTGTATGTTGATAAAAAAATCCACTTTTTTTTTTTTTTTTTTTTTCCAGGGGGTGGGGGCTTGCTTTTATTTCCTTCTGGTTTTTTGTGGTTTTTGGGTTTTTTAAGGCTTGATTTGACTCAACACCATTTGTCTTTTATAAATCATACAATTACACAAGGGACACTAGAGATGGAACTCCACATTTTTAATTTATGATTTTTTTTTTTTTTAAAGCTGTGTAAAGAAGAATAAAGTGGTGTCATTTACATACAAGTCTGTATGGGACAGAATAGAAGTGCCAGTTAGTTTTTAGTAGAAGAATAATGGCCATTTAATTAAGGGTCGGCTCATATATGTTGCTTATCCAGTGGTGACTTCCTGATATGATGCATTTTTAATGTTCTGATTAAATAGGCATCGCTCCCTAGAAAGCTGATATTTTTTGGATTATGAGGGCAGGGTAAGGGGTGGGATTAGAAAGCTCTGTCTTTAATATCAGCCTGAGAAATTCTGTAAATAATACAACAGGAAAAGCTCATCCCAGAACACCAGGTTGGAAGGGGACCTTAAGGTCCAACTTGGCCCAAAGCTGGCGGAGGGGAAGGTAGGGATGGAAATATCAGAAATGTTTCCTCTGGGAGGACAAACCCAGTGCCAGAGCTGCAGGAGGGGGTGAGCACGGAGCCCTCTCTTTTTGGGTGACATCTCAGACCCTCCAAACTCTCCTTCCCCAAGCACAGCCTCACCTAGGCTCTGCCCTTTGCCTTTGGCATGGGGGGCACGGGCTGGGCCATCCCTGGGGGGGCTTCCAGCCTGGCCCCTCTCCCCCTGCCCTGCTGGCCCTGCTGGGCAGGATGGGCACAGCCTCAGGTGGGGTTTGCACCCTCCCCACCCAAAATCTCTGCTGGCCCAAGCTCCCACTGGCATCCTTCCTGTATCAGTCGACCCTCCCAGTTGGTCCCACGCTCTATCCAGGACAGGGAACTGCTTTTGAGTGGTGAAACATGAGTTTGGGGGCGGGGCTTTCAAATCAAAACCATAGCTTCTGTTTTACCACAAAAAAACAAAAAAAAAAAAAAGAAAAAGAAAAAAGTTTTGCTATCATTAGCTGGGAAGTGTTCTTAAAAGTTATTAGTCAAAGAGGCAGCAAAGCTCTGAAGATGCATTACCTGATATTTTTTCTTTGCTGTTGTGTTTTGTATGTAGTTATAAATACTGTAGATTTTTTGTGATTTTTTGCCAAAGTTGTTGTTCTATTTATACATTTTAATGTCTTAAGACAGTTTTTCAATATCACAAAAAAAAAAAAAAAGAATTTTACTGCATATTTTGCAAAAAGAGCTCACTACCTTTAGCTTGCACATACTTGCAAATTAATTAAAGAAAAAAAAGCTTTTTGTTTCTGTTTTTCGTTTGTTTGTTTTACGGGGGATTTTGTAAAATATCCATATAAATAATGTATTTATCTTTGGAATTTGTACATTGCTTTTTGTCCCCTACAAGTTTATTTTATTGTGTATGTTTGCTATGTGAAAAGTGCTGATTTGTTTGGTCATTCACCGTTGTATTAGCTGTTTAAATGTGATTTTAATACATTTCATTTATAGGGTTGGTTTTTTTTAGTATTGTTTAAAACCATGCTTCCATTTTTTTTTAATTTCCACCCAAAAGCCATTGTCTATTTTTGTATTATTTGTAAGTTAAGAAGTTTTTTCCAATATATGGCAAAAAGTAGCATATTATTCTTGTAGCATTTAGTTATGTAGATTTAAAAAAAAAATGTATCCTTTGCTTTTGAGGCTTAACAAAAACTAATGCTGTTTTACTCTATTAATATGCATGGGATTTCTCCTCTTTGGAGTGACGCATTTTTGTGCATTAAATACGGGGAGAAACTTCATAGAACTCAATGAAAATACTTTCTTTCTTAAGTCTGCTTGTATATTTCTCTGTCTTTCACATAAATATAAACCAGCAGATTGGATGCCTTAACAATGCAAATCATATTCATTTCACTTGTACATTGTACTGTGCACCAGAACTGTCAATCATCACTAACATTCTAAGAAAAAAAAAAAAAAAGGAATTGAAAAGCACAAAAGAACTGTTTTGTTACCTTAAAACAATATAACTTTTTTCTAGTCGAGCAAGAAATCATTTACAACGATGCTGCAACTGTGCATGCTTCCTGTATGAATTTTGCAATGGTTTTCACTAGAATGTCACAGTGTGATCTTTGGGGGGAAGGGGAAGAAAAACAGGATTTTTTTTTTTTTTCATGGTGAGAAAATAAAAGAAGAGAAAACTGGAAAAAAATGTGAGAGACATCAGTTTATTGCTTCTCTGTACTCCAAGCAATTATTCTAATTCACATAATAAGCAACAGCACCACAATGTAATCAAATTTAAAGCCATATTTTGTCCAGTGACACCATTGATTACTCTTGTAGAGCTCCACCCAGTCCTAGCAGCTCTGACACCACTTTAGCCACATTTGTAGTCTCTACTCCAGTGTCCAAAGAGCCTCTGACAATGTGCACAATTCCGTTCTTTTGCAGCTATTTATTGTGGTATGATGAATGGGAATTGATCAAAAATCTCCCCCTGCACCACCCTTTGTCTTTTACAAAGTAAAAGATGCAGCTGTTTACAGAATATGGCTTTAAGTGGAAACATTCAGATTTCAGTTTTAACAAGGTGAAGCTTCACAATGACTGGATTGCATAAAGTAATGCCTATTTCCTCACAGTTGTACTAGGATGCAGCTAAAATGAAGTCATCTCTGAAACTACTAACCTTTCACCTTCTTATCTAAATCTTTTTGAATAGACACACACTGTACAGTTCTATTGTTAGAGAAACTAACTACTGTAGAGATTGTTATAATTTTTTTGCAGAAATTCAAGCTGTAAAAACTTTTCAACTTTCACAATATTTAATTAAAGTTACTTCCTGTCTGTGAATACAGCTCCTAGTTGTGTGTTTATTTTTCTGCCTCTGATAGTCAGTAGAAGAGAGGAAAAAAAAAAAAAATAGAAGACAGAGGCTACTGAATTGCCTTCCTGAAATTAAGGAGAGACAGAAATTCATGGAATTACACAGTGAATGCTGGTGTTACTGAAACATCTTTCCCTCTGTTTCAAATGGATTTCAGAGGATTCTCTCTCAGAATGCTGAATGTTCATCCTGTAAATCTTATTATTTCCATTGTTTCAGTCTACTGTTTGCCCAAAGGACCGACATATTTTCTAGGGGATTTCAGGGTCGTACTTGGCTTTAGGTGCTCAGCTACAAGAGCTGTCTGTCTCTAAACACAGTGATCATGGAGCACCAGGCACATCCTTCCCTGTGCCAGAGACCCAGGGAGTTGGGAGTTTTCATCTTGGTGTTATTTAAGTCAATGGCAGCACATCCAGGTGTGCAGTAACTGTTCAAGGCCAGCCCCAAGAACTGCATCTACCTGTGCTGAGCTCCTTGGCCATGAAGGAAGCTCCTACAAAGGGTTTCTATTCTTCTACCATTCATAAATGTCAAATCCATCAGCTGCTAGATTGGTTCCAGGCATTCTGTTTCACTCTGTCCCCCTCTGGCAGGAGAGGACAGGAGGAATTTTCCCTCTGGCATGTGGAGGGCTGACATGCTGGCATTTGATTTCTCTGTCATACTGATCTTTAAGCACCAGACCTAATGCAAGGTTCCTAGGAAGGAATAGGAATGTTGGGTGTTTCAGTTTCAATTAAAATTTATTTTAGAAAATGAATTTACTAAAACATAAGCAGCTGGAAGTGGCTTCTTGCAATGTGAAATGTTGGGTGTCTCTTAAATGTGAGCAGATCCACTCCAGTAGTTGTTAGGGAAAGGAGAGATGTTGGCAAAGTCAGACCCCAAATGTGTTTATTCTGTCAGCACAAGAGATCTTTTTCGGTCTGAGATAAATCTCCTGGTTCTCTTTCAAATGGTGTGAATATTGGCAGCTCTCACTGCAGCTGAGGGCTGTGTGAGTGTTCAACTCACTACAAAGATGTTGGGTCAGTGGATCTGAAAAGCAGGATCAGGGATTAAATTCAGGATGTCGTATAGCCTGTGATAGGTACAGCAGAACAAGAGCTCTGCTTCAGACCTTTGGATCCAGAGAAAATGGATTTTTTTAAAATTTAAATTTAATTTCATGAGTCACTTTTAACAAGAAAGGGTGGTTAGGATGGCAGGAGGCTGCAAAGCTCAGATATTAGGGAGTCTGCTGGGCAGCCCCAATGGTGCTCTAACAGTCCAAACTGAGCCCAGTGGGGGGACAGGACTGTAACAGAGGGCAAAAGGCTTTTCTGATGCCAAAAGAAAACCCTCTGAAGCCCAAAGCACGAGGACCAGGTGCAGGGTGCACATCCAGGTGTGGCTGTGATGGGCCCTGACTATCATCTGTCATCACACAGGGAAATGTGACATAAGGTGTAGAGGGACATGACATACTGCTACCCCCTAACTTGTGGCTGCTTTCATTTTTTAGCCACTGTAGAAATAATTTTGACTGAATGGTCTGCCCCTGGCAGTGGGATTGGCTATAATTTTGTGTGGGCATGTCGCTAATTTTTTATTAAAGAAACCTTGGCAAGATGAGGTGCCTTCACTGTTAGTTCCTGGCCTTGTCTGTGTCTGATTTTTCCCTTTAGAGTCCCTCCAGGCCCTTGCCACAGCTGTGTTGTGTAATCATTTATGTAACTCTGCTTAGCACCACAGCCCCTTTATCTTCTGTCATTGCATGAGGCAGCTGAAGACACATTTGATGTTATTCACTTGATTTCCTGAGCTCCTTCCTGTTTACTGCCCCTTGCTCCCCAGCCCTCTCGCAAATACTCACACTGTGCTGCTGTGCTACAGATGGGCTGCAGCCTCCCACAGAGCCCCTGGCCCCCAACTCAGCTCCAGACTCCTTCAATTCCACAGGACAGAAGTTTGGGGAAGTGCTTCAGGAAAAACCACATTCCCCATCCACAGCAACGTTACAGAAGCATCACCACTTCTCCCTTCACAAACACAATTATCATTGCACTGAAAAAAATGTGCAAATCCTGAACATTTCAAGCCCACTAAATATAATAAGGTCACTTCTCAGAGGTGCTGAGCACCTGGCACTGAGTTCCTCGAGACTCTTGGTCAGCTGGTCACTGCCCCTGTTGTACTCACTCCTTCCTGTGGTTTGCCACCTCCTGCCTGCCCCAGCACCATTGTCTCAATGAAACAATGACTGATTTGGGCCCCATTTGACATCTCTGTTTCCTCTACTTCCCAGCAGGTGCTGGCTCTGGCATCTCTTTTCCCCAGCATCTAATGCTGATATTTCAGTAGCAGAGGGCAGGTCAATACTTGAGATAAATAAATAATAGTTCCAGCTCCACAGCCCTCTCCTCTCTTCCTCCCCTTGGTGCCCCTGAGGATACAGCTAGACCAGAGCTTGTGGCACTGCTCCAATGTGATTGGCAGGCTGTGAGAATGAGCACACATCTTAGAAACTTTAATAAAGTAATTCCAGGACACAGATGTCAATGAGTACCCAGGTCGCAGCCTCACAGCAGGTTCTGCAGTTCTAGGAGGCTTTTCTTTGTGTGGGCCTACAACAGGAATAGCAAATACAGTGATCTAACATGTATTTTCCCCCTTATTTTCAATGAAAAGCCCAAACTTCATCCCTAATGTTTATGTACATTTGGTGAACTCAATTAAAAAAAAATTAAATGATCATTTAATGCTTTCCTGAAACATATTATGAACTCTGTTCTATATGGGCCAGTCCAAATAACTCTGCTTTGTATAAGGGAATGAAATTCTTCTTTTTTTTTGGTTAAATAATATGAATCTTTAATTTGCCCACATTTATTCATGTCAAAATGTATTTTACTGTGAGCCCTTACAAAAGTTTCAGCAGGTTTGCAACAGAGTCTCACCATGCCCTAGTGATTCACTGCAGCCTGGCAGCTCTTGCCAAGTGCGTGAAAAAGGGAGGGACTGGTGATGTTCTGGATCTGCAAAGCTCTCAAGGGTCTCAGTTATCTGGCTGAGAACAACTCAGGATAAATTCACACTGAGGATGCTCCCTGTAGGGGGGCAGCAGCTCAGACCAGAGCTTAGCACAGGAGGCACAAAAATGCAGCCCTGTTTGTGCCCCTGCTTGTGTTCGGGTGGGAAACTGTGAGAGCCATGGGAAGCAAGGCCTGAGGTGAACCTGGTCATAAAAATTTACTTTTCTGCAGAGTCTAGAGGAAAAGGGAGCACAAAAATTTCATTTCCACTCTGCCAGACCCACACTGCACCCCCAGCTTTGCAGGGTCCTGCCCACTCTCTCCCTGCCAGGGAGGGCTCTGCTTTTTGCCTCCTTTCCAGGGAGCTTTGCTCACACTGCTCACCCAGCCTGCCCCAGGCACTGCCTCACTCCCCCACCTCACCACCATTCACTTTGCCTTCAACCTCTGCTGCATCATTGCCTTCTCCAGAGGGTTCCCTATTTATATAGAGGGGAAAATGCTGTTGCTGGGACTGGAAATATTTTGTTACCTTTTTCTGCTTAAGTGCGAGGCATTTTTATCTGTGATCTCTGGAGACTCATGCTACAGTGGGACTGATTTTATCCACTTACTCAATGCACTTTAGTTCAATAATGATTACAGAACTTCTACATAATATATTAGGTATAGCTGATTTCCCAGGGTTTGTAGCCCTCCATCTCCCCAAGCATTTAAGAAGGAATCTCTCTGTGATAGGGATGTTATGAATGATACACTCCTCGACAGTCATGATGTAAAAGTAATAGCAGCAGTGGGCCAGGAAGGCAGGGGCAGGCACTCGGCTGGAAAATGCCAAAGCCTGTGTGGATAATGCAAGGCAAGAGCAATGACTTGCTTTGTTCATTTTATCACTGCTCCTTGGTGCATCAGCAGCACTTGTAATCTAGTCCAGGCAACCCAAGCCAGATTCCCAAACTCTCTCTCCATCACCTCAACACAGTCTGAGAGTTTTGGCAATTCCCTGGCTCCACTGCAGGCCTGGGCTGACCTGGTCTCCCTTTCTCACACACCGTCTTTTGGTTTTTAACCTCAAGCTGAGCTTCTCAGCTTGCTCAGCTTTGGGTTTAGCAGCCATGAGTGGCCCTGTCTCAGCCAGCACTGAGGTGCCTGAGGGATTGCAGAAAGCCTGTGCATTTGTTTTCTTCAACAGCAAAAGTGTTTGTGGTCACGGCCTCCCGCACACCTGAGGTTACACCGTGGGCCCAGAGCTGGTCCTCAGCTTTCCTCTGCCTGAGCAGCTTTCTAAGCATATTTCCACATCACAGAGATTGCAAGGTTCTCCATCCTCTGCTATCCCAGATGTTAATAATCCTCTGCCTGTGCATTCTCCACCTGCCCTGGCTGCTCAGCACCCTGATGGCAGAGGGCATCCAGCTCCTCTCCATAAATCCCAATCCTGGCTCATTCAAAGCCTATTCATTTGCCCCAGGGGATTTTCCACACTGGATCAACCACCTTGAGCCACCTTGCTCATCTTACTGTCATCAGCCTCCCCAGTTGGTGCTGATGGTGCCTTTTTTTAAACAAAAGCCCTGTTTTAATCCATTTGCTGACAATACCTTCATTTCAGTGACACTTTTTGGCAGCAAGTCCCACAGGTTCATTGCTGGAGTTTCCCCTTGTGCAGTGGGGCTGCTGCAGGGATGGGGCTGGGGACAGGGGTGGCTGGGACTGCTCCTGCCCCTGGCCCAGAGGGGCAGCTCAGGGAAACTCCCATCCCTGCCACAGCCCCTGACTGACAGCAGGAAACAGCATCAGGGAAGTTGCTACCAGCTAACAGCTGTTTCAACAGTTTTAATCACAGGGTGAGCTGCAAGATAAATAAATAAATAAAGCCCACGAAGTGACAAAACAAATGGCCTGGTATCCCAGACAGATTTGAAGCTTCTGGCTGCCTTCACAGGAGAGCAGCCTGTGAGCTCCCACCCTCCCTCCCCCAAATAATTAATTTATCACTTAGCAGCGCTGTGGCTCTGCAGAAGGCGCTTGGAGATGGCATTTGAAGGTGAACTCCAGCCCTCTGGAGGGGCCTGTGGGGCTGGGGAAAGAGGCAGCCGAGTTCTGGAGCCTGCAGGTGATCACAGGGGGATTTATATCAACCTGCTCGAGCTACCATGAGCCAGCACGAGCTATTTTGTTCTGCCATCACAAATCACTGTTATGCCCTTTCTGCCTTAAACACTGTGGATCAGCTATAACAACACTTGATATTTATTTTATTTCAACTATCACTCTGATTTGTCAGGTGTATTTTTTATGCACAGCAGGTGTACCCTAATGGGGTTAGGGAATAAACAGCAAATTGATGGGCTTACACACCCATTAGCTAATGGGTTACTAAGCAAAAGGGACTCTGTTTAACCCCACTGCACTTAGCCCACTGCTAGGAGGAATGTTAAAGACTATAAGCTAACACTCAAATGTCTCTCCATGGACCCAGGGGAAGAGAGCTCAAACTTTAATGCATCTCTTTTGATAGGCAGGTGAATGAATGTGGCTATCATTATGCAATCACACAGCTGTGGAACTATTTATCAGCCACACATCATGCCCCGTGAACCCTGCGTGCTCCTGTCCCTGCACTGCCAGCCTGTCCCTGTGGGGCACAGAGAGGGTTAAGCAGGATGAATTCCCCCCAGACAGGTGTTGCCACATCCCACTTGCACAGCACATGCAGAAAACACAGAGCTGCCACTGGGACCCCAGCACTACTCAGCACTACACACCTTGTTCTGAGCTTATTTTTTGTGCAAAGGCCTTGTGTCAACACCAGCTTTAATCAGTTATTTCAAGATAGATGTGCCTCGTTAGCATCAGAACAATGCAATTACTTCCCCTCCTCCCCTCTCTCCAAATCCTGGGGTTTTATTGGCCTATTAATGGTTTGATTTGTTGTTGGTAGAAACAAGAAGGATTCCAACTCATTGATCATATTATCCTACAGATATCCAGCAGAATAAATAAATGGGATAATAAAACCCAAACCACCCGCTCAAAGGTTACATTTTCTCAATCCTTTAGTGTTCTGCATCATAGTTTATGTTCCCTTTCAACCACAAATACACCGTTCAGTGCAGTACATGACAGTTAAAAAAGGTCTGTAATGTTAAAGGTTATATTTGCAATCTTTTGCCATCTTTCTCACGTGGAAACAAGTCACGCTGATCCCGCTGTCCACAAATGCAATAAGGAACAACCCTCTGACACAGGTGGTATAATCAAAAGCCAATTCCAAAGGAGCCTTCTGTAAATATCAACTGGATCCAGGCATATGCATGCTTGGCTTGAAGCACCAGGAGAGTCCTGCTGACTTCAATGAGGTGGCTCCTGTGTTTGAAGAGAAATAGGTGCGTGCGTGACGGAGAGGTGAAGGTCAAGGAATAAAAAACCAGGAGAGAATATAGTTTTGTGTTGCTTTTCTCTAAGCAGTGACACAAAACCTCACAGCCAGGGGGAAGCTCAGGCCCTTTCACACTCCTTTGTGGCTGCCTGTTCCTGGGGTGCTTTCAGGTGACTCTTGCATTTAGCCCTGGAGCCTGTTGAGGTTGTGGGGCTGCCCTGGGGGACATGGGGTGCCTGTGGCAGAGAGAGGGGATGGGGTGCTGCTCATGCCATTGGGCTCTCTGGGCTTTGCCTTGTTGCCAGTTCCTTCCTGGGCAGGGAAAGTGCTTCAGGCACCTGCCAGACCAAGAGCTGGACTCTTCAGCTTGGTTAAAAATGCTGCTGCAGAAACTGCCACAGGAACAGAGGCAAGGACAGGAGACACTGGGGCCACTGTGTGATCAAAATGACAGCGCAGGTCCCTCCTTATTCTAGGGAGTAGTGGTCAAGCAGAAATCTGCTGATGCCACTGGAAGATGAACTGCTCTCTTGCCATCTCCAAATGAAGCTCCACAAGTGTGGAGTCATTCAGGTGAGGCATGGATACAACTTTAGGTTGTAGACTCTGCGTTGGAGACGATTTAATTTATGTTGGAACTCATCAGCATCAGTCTAAAAGGCTGCAGCAGCATAGCAACAAGCTTGTTAATTACTAAGCAATTATTTTACTCAACTTTTAGACCAAGGGGATACCCAAAATATCCGCATCTGTTTCATTTTGAGTTCTTATTGTTCCTTCCATGCTGTAGCTGAGGTTATTTTGCAGCAGCTGTCAGTCACAGCAGTAACAACTTCCACAGCAGCAGCAGCAGCTTCCATTTGGCAAGCTCACTGCACAGAAAGGGCTGTGATGGAGTGGAAAGGGTTTCTTTCTTAATATCATCTTCCCCTAGGATAGACTACTTTGCCCTCTCCAGCAGAACATGCTTGGATCACACTGCAGAGCTTCTGAGTGCTGCTTTTAAACAGGTATATCTGTTTGTTTCTATCAACACATTTCAGCTCCTCTGGCATGCTGTCTCTGCAGCTCTAATAGAGACACTTCACATGTAATAGGGTCACATGGTGATCCTCACGTTCACTTCCATTTTATCACCATGTTAAATTGAAACAATGTCTGTGTGTCAGATTTCTGCAGTGCAGGGAAGCTGCAGCACCTGCAACTTTTGTGGTGTGATGGAACTAATGATTTGGATTTTATTTTCTTGGTACCACATTCAGCTGATAAACTCTTGAAAATGCACCTTACCTCATTTTCTCTCTGTCTTTTTACCTCTCAAGAGCTTTCACCAACAGATCTACTTTCATGCTGGAAAAAAAAAGTAATTCTATCAGTAATTTATGGAAATTAGAAAACTGATTAGCATAAAGCTTCTACTTGTGATAGTGGGGTTACAAAAGTGGGTTGATAGGTAAAAATGATCTCCTTAGTGATAATTAACTTTGATCTCTTAAATAACTGTTAACTTTCATAAAGAAGGAGAGTACAAATGACATTTGCATCATGGCAACTGTAAAAAGGCAGAACATAACTTTCATTGGAGATTACATGATAAGCTCTGTTCTCATGGAAAAATATACTCGTTTCAAAGCAAAATGACATGAATTGTCAAGGACTGTTGGGTTTGTTCTTATATCCTGTGCTACCCTGAATGCACTGAGATGAGACATTGCATATGCTTGTGTGAACAGCTCCATACAGCCATGTAAATGATATGTATTTATCTACAAGGAAATGACAATGCACGCTCTGCTTAGCACTTCTATGGGACCATTCATCCAAGGACTCCCAAGTCCTTTATAAACATTAATTCATTCTGACTACCATGTGGCTGTGAGGAAAGTAAATATTAGTCTTATTGCAATATTATTGGGAAATGGAGAGACACAGCAGCTAAGAGACTCATTCAAGGTCAGTAGATTACAGCTGCAGTACTGACCTACACTCTGAGGGTGTGTGCAGGGGTGGCCTCCAGGCACAGCACTGGGCACCAGAGCTTCACTCCCTGAACTTTGCTCCAGTGATTTTCTGAAGATTCTCCCGTCAATATTTATTTCCGAACAATTTCAGTGCCTGTTTGGGGCAGGACAGTCTTACCACCTCCGTTTTAAAAGTGAGAAACTGAGGCAAAGTAGAAAACAAAACAAAACAAAATTTGTAAGTACTGACTAGACATGAACATCTAGTCTGAGAAATCAAGGGCCCACCAGTTTAAACCAGAAGACTACCCCAGTCTGCCGCTCCAAGCTTAAGCCAAAAGACAAGCAGTTGTATTGAGTTGTATGGACTTTATTACGAACAAAGGCTTCAAAACTGAGGCATAAAATCCCACTTGAATTTAGCATGCAAGCAAAGGAGAATTTTTGAAGCCCAGTGTACCTGTCATTAGTTGTGAGTAGCTGTGAGTCCTCTCAAAATGGATCTCAGCAAGATTTACACGTTGTTGGGGTTGAGATAAATTAAGTGTAAAACAGAAGTTATGTAAAGGGAGTATTAAGAAATACAAAATTAAAATAATAGCCCAAGATATAAATCCTTAGAGCTGTGCAGCTTCTGAATTTTTCTATTCATGGAAATCATCTTCGAGCTTTTCTTGCACACTTAAAGCTCCTGGCACACTGACTTGTTGCAAAGAAACCACTGAAACATCTCAATATCTTTCTTCACTGGCTCCTCCAGACACTGAGTATGCCGGCCACTCTCTGAATCATTTTATCCTGTCATCTTTCTGCCTTTGATATGCATGAAGTTAAAGGGAAATGGCAGTCTCCTAACTTCTATTTCCACCCAATGTCATGGGAGAAAGGAGGAAAAAAAATCACTTTTTTTAATGCAGCTTTTAAAATAGAAAAGCAAAAAAAAATTTTTTTACAGCACTTAATAGGCCTCCCTTGCAATTTAAAAACTGATTTTCAGAAGCTCATATATTCAAATCTCCAAAGTCTATTTGAAGGCACATCTGAAGGTGCACCCTGCAACCTGTGTGTAGCAAACTCTTTTGAATCTTGTCCTTGAAACAAAAATTAGTGCCCCATGGGAGCTCAGCAGTGTAGACAACCACTAACTGCAGAATGACTGAAAGCAGAGCTGAGAGTCCTTGCAGCTGGGAGGGAGAAGGGGATGAGAGAGCGAGGGAAGATGAGAAACCCTTCAGGAGCCATTTGGGAGACACTCACTGGGAAGAAGAAAGAAAGACATGCACTAAAAACAACAGAAACACAGGTGGAAATGGCCTACTGGGAAATCAGGCTGTCAACAAACAAAAGCCGAAGGCCAGAAAGCAGTTTCAGTAGCAGCCCCTGCTAACAGGGCTTCAGTGTTCAGTAAATAAATTAGCAGCAGGTTTGACTGTTTGGAAATTAGTAGTGACATGATGAAAGCAGCAAATGACTTGCTTTTATCTGGAGTGTAAGCACTAAACTTCCAAAGAAATCCTTGCCTGTATCAGGAGAAGCAGAGATGCTTATATCAGCTTGGACTTGAACAACAATTATATCAGAAAAGTTTCATTTCATTTACCAAAGGCTCAGAACTTAATTTGTAACTGAGGAAACCTGTGTCCCTCTTGGCTGCTTCTGACAGCATCTCTCCTTTGAATAGTTTATAATTTTGGAGGTAAAAATAATACAGGTTAGGTAGATAGACAGAAAGATACCTGAATGTTTAAAAAAATGATGTAGAGTTGGGACATCAGATCAACTCTTCAATTATTGCAGACTGAGAAAACTCCTCTGGGAGAAACTCCTGTGATTTACTTCTGTGGGAATCTGATTCTGTTTAATTAAATGGGAAGTAAATGAGGGGCTGAATAGTAAACACTTCAGCACGTGCTTAAACATTCAGCAAGTGCCAAAGTCCTATTGATTCCATTGAGATACAATTTGCTTAAGCACTCCTCCCCTGTAAGGGCTCTGACTGTACCAGGCCTCAGTCACTGCAGCTGAATGTTTATCGTGTCAGAGGCATTAAGAGGGGGCTCTTTTCCCACATCCTCATTGCTTGGGAAGATAATTGGATAAGGAGTATTTGCTTCAAAGTGAGCAAATATTTTCATAAGCTGGGCTGAGTGTGCTTGATAAGGTGACAGGTCCAGGAGGAAGTTGGCACTCACAGTGCACAGCAGGGATGTCCTGGGTAGTGCTGGGTCCATTCCACTGAATGTGTGTGTGGGTCCACTGAAACTTGAAATAAGAACTTTTTCCTTATCACAGACACTGCCTTTGACAAAGGGAAACGGGCACTGCTGTATCTGCTGTCCACCAGTTTGGGAGCTGGAACTGGGATGTGGCAATGCCATGAAATTCCCAATCTAAGGAATCACAGGTTATGAAAATGGGCATGTTGCCCAGAGAGTTTGTGTAGCCACACCACTGGCGGTGCTCAAGACCAGACTGGACACAACCCTGACCAATCTGATCTAATAGAACCTGTTTTGAGCCAGGGCTTGGACCAGATGACCTTCCATCCTAAATTATCCCATGATTCTATAGAAAAAAAAAAAACCCTGACAGAAATGGCCAAGATTACGTGAAACCATGTAATAGCTGATACAGGCCTGTGACAGGAAGCTCAGGCCCAATTATACTGAGAAATTAATTAATTAGGGCAGACATAACATAGTTGGATTTTTAGTAAATTGTTAGTTTTGTTCTACCCACAAGCTCAATAGGAAAACTGGAGTTGCATAGCCTGCATAATAACACAATAAGGTAGACAAAAATCTATTCAACAGCTAGGAGCCAATGACTTATCATCAATGGCTTTGTGTCAAAGGAGAGAGAAGTATCAATTGTTCTCCCACGGGGATTGATACCGGAGCCAGTATTAATCAATATACTCATTAACAGCCCAGAGAAGAATGTAAATTCAACAGCCACTGGATCCGGACAAGATTCGAAGGAAAGGTGGGGATATGGCAAAGGAGGTAGTGGTGTATAAGAAACAGGGTTGTACTCAAACCATGTGTAGATTTCATCAGATGAATGAGCAACATTTAATATTTGTTTATTCAGGGAAAAAATTTTACAGATCAATATAAAATACAGTGGGGATAGTGCTATACCCATCCCTTCTCAAGGGCCCCAGGTTAATCAACTGTTTACTTCTCATACCATTGCAAAAGGATGAGGCAAGCTATGAGTGCTGATCCATTAAAAGTCCTGCAAGATCATGTCTTAAATTACCATTTAACAATTTGCTTGGCATCAGGTGTGAAATACTGTTGCCAAATGTCACAAGATATCTTGATTAAAAAAGATTAGGAGGGTCACTAAAACTCTGAAGACTGGATTCAATCCTAACCTATGTGCTTCACACTGACTTTGATTAAAGACATTTAAGAGTGTGGCAGATGAAAATTGCACCAATGATGACAATGGGACAAGCTTTGACTTCTTGTGGTCTTGTATGGAAGGTGATACACGTAATTCCTCTTCTCCCTCATCTTCTCAAACCTTCCTCATTTCCTGCGTCTTCTCAACACTTAGTGCTGGGTTTTGATGTGTGCATCTCTCCCTATATGCATGTATATATAAATTTGCTCCAAGATCCCCTTGGTGCAGGTGTGACTGAGCTGACCCCATTGATAGCCATTAAGCCCAAACGAATTGCCACATTCATCTAAAGTGTCTCCTGTATCACACAGGTCAGAGCATTTCCCTGCATGGGTATCTCAATTTTGGGTTTTTAGAAAATATAGTAAGAATTTATTCCATATATCAAGCCCTCATTTGTTGGAGTATGCATGGCCTCCTTTGCCCAAATGTTGATAGTGGGTTTATACATTCTCAATCTGAATTGGCTGTTGTAGCTGGCTTGTATCAGAATTTTTTTCCCTCACATAGCTACCCAGTGTTACCATTTAACTCCATAATGCATAATAACTATCATTTTTATAAAATATGCTTATAAACCAGGAACTTCTATTACTCTCTTTTAAACCCATGAAAACTCCCATGGACGTTAGTGCAAGTGGGGCCTGATATTTATTCATCGAAATCTGGAAGCGTGTGATGGAAAATAAGAAATCTTTTAAGCCACAGTTCTTAAGGGTATGTTGTGTGGTGTTTACTGTTCAACACATCAGAGCCTCATGGCCATATTAGTTGTATGAATGGGATAAGATTACTTGGGCAATTTTCCTCTACATTAGAAACAAATCACAGCTAAACCTCTGCTGGCTCCATACATTTTAAATTCCCATTTTCCCTCACTAGAACAGAAAAATAAATACATAGATAGCTGACCAAACTTAGGAAGTGTTCGAAGCAATCAAGTGCAAATTCCCTCCTGTTAAAATGTGAAAGAAACAGAAAACCTTTGACTGAGAGGTAACTTCAGAGATAAGTAGTTAGATAGATGCTATAGACAACAAGACACAAACAAATTAAATCTATTCCACTGAAACAGTGATATAATTTTCCTCCAGAGACTAAGACTGACAAAATAAACAAAGAAATAACATTTCTTAAGTTGTGAAATGTGACAGTCAATGGCAGATAGCAAAACAAAACTAAAAAGTGCTACAGGTTCTTAGCACAAACATGCTGTTCAGAGACAATGCAGCTCTATTTTCCTTCTGCTTGGACCTCCTAATAATCCTAGCTTTTCGCTCTTCTCTCCTCTGAGCTTTTTCATCCTCTTTCCAGCATGGTTTTCCAGTTTAAGAGACACACTGTGTTTGTTTATTTATTATCAGGGACAGGCTGAGGGTGGAAATTAGCAGATCTGGGAAAGGCAGAGCTGGTCTGGGGCTATAAAGACACTTCTGAAGGGCCAGCAAAGCGTGCAAGGCTGTGCTTCCCTTTGGCTTTGGTGGCAGATAGGACCTGGCTGAACGCTGAGCACAGGCTGCAGAGCTTTGAAGGCACATTGGTGCCTCCATTTGAGGGCACATTTGAAGGACATCATTGATCAATTTTAAATATTGTGGATTCGGGGACAAAGAAGGGAGCATTGGTCCACCATCAGCTTGGTCTTCAGGAAATCTCTGCCAGCTGGATTTTCAGGCTTTTCAGGGTGGCAGAAACCTTTGTAAGGTTCCAGGGCAGTTCTGAGACTCCAGAGCCACTTCAGATGTCCAAAAGAAGTATCCTCAAAAAGAGAGAACAAGAGAAACCTCAGGCACCACTGAGATGGACATACTACAAAAGCAAAGTCTAAAGATAGAAGCAGAGGCATGAACTTGCCAAAGTGCAGTACGGTGCTAATTTTCATGTTACTCATAGTAATCATTTTTCCACGAACAATCTGTGTATGTCACAAATATCTCATTTATTCCCCATCCTTCATATGCACATAATAATCCTTTCACTTTATTTTACTTGATCGTTTGCCTTTAAAATGTCAGGTCTTTTCCCCTCTAAGTTGCTAATTGCTTTTGTACCCAAAAGTTTGTTACGGGAAATATTTTAGCTCTGAGTCATATGAAGGAAAATGGATCCTTTCACCCCAGTAGATGGTCAGAAACCAGTCCAGGTCTCCAACTTATACCTCTTAACTCCAGAAGATGGGATTAATCTTCAGGAGTCAAACTTTACACATCTGATTTAAACAGCTTCCTTCCTTTTTGCAAGAGCAGTTCTTATGGGCATCTCACCTGGCAAATGTTCCCCAACACCTTTATTTTAACCTAAAAGAGTTGCCAAGATTCCCCAGGAGGATCCTGTCACACAAGAATAACCCCTGACTCACAGCACTGGACCATGTCTCCTCTCACTACCACTTGAAGAAGAATCTGGTCTCTGAATGCCCAAAAATACAAAGTTGCCCGATACTCTGAGGAAGGTATTTTGGACATAAAAAGAAACACAGAACATAAAATTCAAAGCAATGCAGAAACCACCAGGCTGGTGGAAGGAAGGTGAGAGTGTAGCCAGCAGGTTCTCTGCCTGTTTCAGCATTTTGTGGGTAAGTGGTGGTCCAACATGCATGCAAAGAGCCAAAGTTGGGCCTTGGAGTGGTGTGAAAGATGTTGCATGTTTTCAATCAAAAGTTTTATAAAGCTGCATGGTGGTCACTGGGAAATTATGAGGTTTGAAAGTGGTGGAACTTTCTCCAAGTTTTTGGGGCAGTGCCAGCCAGGTGAGCTATCAAAGAACACTCTTTTTATAGCCCAAGAGAGAGCAGCTCCTACCCACAATAGTGCAAAACACATAACAGCCACTCAGGAAATCATATTCTGGACTCATTTTTCAAGGGTGCTGAATCCAGGGGGCTTCCACGAGCTTCAGTGGAGCAGTTTGAGTTGGCAGCATCCTGGAATCCCCTGGTTTACCGGGCTATTCCTTCTGCCACTAAAGACTACCCACTGCACGTTTAAACCAGACCCTCTGAGGGCGTTCTGCAGCCTGTTTCCATGTGAAGTTGTAATTCTGAGTTACATAATGCCACAATTCTCTCCAGCCCTCATCTGATAACAATAACAAGCTCTGTATCTTATAGACTTGCACATTTATGTTGGCACGGTTGGAAATACTAACGCGGGCTTGAATCTCTTCTGTGTTCTCAAAGACCAACAAACACCATTCATTTCCTACAGATTAATTTCAACCTAACAAGCATTTTGTTGAGCCCCAAAGAATATTTCATTTATTTAGATAATGCTGATTGCTCACTTATGAGCGGCAGCTCATTCAGTAAGAAACAGACTGTTATAGCTCAGTATTTTTTAAAAGAATGAGGGGGAAAAAAGCCCTCAAACAGCAACTTGAGGGTTGTATTTAATGCTCAAAAGACAGCACGTCATTATAATAAGAGGATCTATTGCTGTGAATAATGGAGAAGGTTTAGTCACACAATGGTACAGATACACTTAGAATAAATATTTAAAGGCATGTTTTGCAAAGCTGGAGCATGTTCTAATCCCCCCCATCCAAGCACTCAGTGCCATCACAGCACAGGGTATGTATTGCATCAGTATGCCAGGGGCAGCCATGTGGAAGGGGCTTTGTAGAATATATGAGATTTATGCAATAAGATGGGCAGAATTATCCCCTGATGGAAGCAAATGAGGGACTGTTCTGCATGGCCACAATCCTTCTTCTTCCCATAAGGGCAGCTCTCCTCTCCACCTCTCCAGGCTGCCCACAGGCTCACCTTTTGGGTCAGAGAGCATGGCATGAAGCCAGGCTGTGGTGTGCCAGGGGCAGGCATCTTTCCCTCTGGGGAGAAATGCTCAGCCAGCTTGGAGGGGAGGATTTGGTGAGAGGAGAAAAAGGCATTTTCTGCACTTTCTCTGCTCCAGCAGCCCCTGTGCCAGATGTATTGGTCATGGGCCAGTCAGCTGCACTGAGCTGACGGGACCGAGCAGCCAGAGAGGAGCTGCTGGGAGAGCGGGGCTGCCAGCATGCAAAGATGAGGAGGGTTATGGGCTCCAAAGGCCTGTTAGCCCCCAGTAAATCTGTCTGGCATTTACCCCTTCCTTCTGCATCTTGAGTTTCCTCTTGCTGAAGGCTTGGGAACTCAGCTACAATAACAGCACGATGGGCTCCTAGAAAATATGTAGGTTTTCCACGGAGGCCTTATTACAATGGCACTTAACGATCCGTAAGATTTAGTAAACACACAAACTCATTTTGTATGAAAAAATGGAACTGGAAACTGGGCTCAAATGAGAACCTCAAGGGGAAATTTATTTATGAGTGAGGAAAGCATGAGTGCAAAGGAGAGGGCATGGACTAGCCTACAACTGGGAACAGAGTGATCACAAAGGAAAAGAAAGAGAATTAAAAACATAATTGAGAAAAACAGAACTTAAAAAACAACAGTGAGAGAACCTGAGAACCTATCCTATTTTCTGCAAGGTCTACTCTTTAAAAGGGTGGCATTACAGTTGCTAGCACAAGGAATAAGTTCCCTCTGAGACAGAAAAACATTTGGATTTTTTTTTTCCCCTTTTTATTAATCATGGGTGGTGTGGGGAGGGGGAAACCCCCTGAGAATTCAATGACAGGGAAAAAAAAATGGTTTGTGAAGTCAGACTCAGTTTGTGTACCTAAAAAGCAATATGATTGATTTGCAAAAACCTCTAGCTTCACAAAGTTCTTCCATCTCTAATGAGAACTAACAGCATTTTTGTCCAGCTTCCCTGCAAAATATTGTTCTAGTGCTGAATCCATCAACAAAAATGGCTAAGCATTAGCTTTCTTAATGGCCTCTGGTTTCACTTGCCAGCAGCTGCAGATGGAGCAGGGTAAGCAGGGCTGGGGCTGCATTGTGCTGGTCTGCTGCAGATCTCAGCTGCAATTTGCTGGTTTAGAAGTAAGCCCAAATAGTGGCTTTTTAGTGCATTCTGAACACCACTCTGCTTTAAAATCGCAGAATGTTTCTAGCTCTGGGAAGGCACAAGAGGCTAATGGTGGCACAAGTTAATTCATGTAAATTGTTACAGGAGTGAATTTCGTGGTGAAGTAGAATAAACAAAGGAAGGGAAAAGTAAAGGAGGAGGCTATGGTAAGAGGTTTCATAATGACAGCAGAAGCTGTGAATTTCTTTTTTCCTTTTTATCTCTCCTTTGTGTGTGTGATTACAAAAGACTCTCACCTCTACCTGCCTGCAAGGAAATACAACCTTCTCCCTCTCTCCCTGCTGCCAGAGTACCTACACAGCACACATGAGGTTTCAGTGCTAAAGTCACAGGGAGGAACCTAAACCTAAACCCAAATGTCTGCATTTGTTCTGATCTGTGCTGCGCCTTCTTGGCCATCAGCCTCCTGATCTGCACACCCTCTCACCACTTCTTTGAAGGAAGTGTGATACAGCTCTACTCAGCTCCCAACCAAGCTTCCAGGTAAATTTGTTATTTCCATAGCTTTTAACCCCAGAAGGATCAGCTAGAAGTAGTCTGGTAAAAGAATCCCCTAGAAGTAGTCTGGTAAAAGAATCCCGAACTTGCAAGGTTTTTCTGCTCTGCTTTGAAAACTCCTGAGATCAAGACTTTTAGATCAAGTTTGAAGAAGAAGCAAAAGCCCAGGGACTGATCTGAATTTAGGTGAACTTCTGGGACCTTGTGAAATCTTCATGTTCAGTCAGAGCCCAAATAATTTTCCATTTAACTGTGAGCTATATAAACTTGACTTTCCCTCACTATGCACTGGGACTCCATTTTTTTTCCTGAAATTACATATTATGAAGGGAACTTCTGGGCAGCTGAGACTGACAGAATGAATTTAATCTGAGGGTAAGGAACAGGAATTCTAATATCTCCTAGTAAACATAGAGATTGCTAAATATCCCTCAAGAGCTAAAATCTAAACATCATTTTTTCACCTTTATCAGGATATCAGAACAAGAAAACAGAATAGTAACCTGCACAGAATTTGTTACCTACTTATTATGAGAGAAAAGTATTTTAGGTAAGAAAATCTTTTCATGCACTCAACAACTTCTGGATTATGAAACAAAATAGGAGAGAGAAATATGTTTGAAATATCAGTTGTAGATGGTTCTTTTAGAAGGCACTCATGTTTTGCAGTCTTCATTAATGTGCTCAGATATTTTTGTACTCCTTGAAGAACCTCACACTGATGCAGTCACTAAAAGTCACCTTTCAGGAGTGAAGGACCCTAAAAAGCAACAGGCTTGTAAGAAATGAAAGTGGATTTATGCTACAGACACGGTACACGCAGCAATTGATGCTGTGTCTGTGTTACACAAATAAAAGAAAATGGAGGGTACAAGATCACAGTTCCCAACCATTATAGAACTGAACTTCATGCCAACACATTGCACTCATGGGGAAACTAAACTGAACAGCACACCTTAGAAAGTTCTGCTATGCCAGAGAGGATTTAGGAATTTGCAGTAGGTTTGGCATGGGTAGCACTGGGATGTGATGGGAAGGATTTGGCATCGCTCATGGGGATGAGCACTGTGCCTTCTGCAAGTAAATTTCATACTTGTGACACCAATAGCACCACTGTGCCTTTGACATGAGCTTTTGAACTCCTCTAACACCAAACAATTAATCAAGGAGAAGAATACATACATATTTCCACATTTCTGCTATTAAAACATGCAGATATGTTTTTAGTTTGTTATGCTAAGTCAAAAGTGAAGCATGTTTTCAATGCTCAGCAGAATAACATCATTAACAAAAAGCTGTATGGAAGTTTGAAAACGCATATAAAAGAGTTGACAATCATTGAAAAAAAGCAATTGAAAGCAAAAATCCAAGAAACAATTTATCAGTAATCAAAGAGAGCATTATTATAGTGTCACTGACATCTATGCACTAAACTTGTTTCTCTAGCAGTTATGACATGCCAAATTTAATATACTAATATTACTTTCATTATTAGATGACTACTAAGATAGGAAACATTGAAGTCTTGACAACATAGTGTGGGACACACCTCAATAACAAAATGTTGTATTTTGGTATTTTACATATCATATAAAGCGTGTAGATCATTTGAATGTCACATCTGTTGGCTTTTATTTTTCAAGTTAAGTCCCTAAAGAATTTTTAAGAATTTGTGATGAATGTACTTTTGTACCTGTTGTCTGTGTAAATTCACATTGGTAAAAATAGCATCTGTTCTAGAGAAAGAACTCTACATGCCCACAAAGTTTCAGAAGAGATAGGAATAGGAGGTAAAACTTGTTCACTCATTATTGGAAGTGTTCCTTCTCAGCCCCCAATTGTTAAACATCCAACTGAAGGAGTTCCTGGAACACTGATAAGATGAAAATCATTCCCTAATTTACAGTGAATTGTGCTAAAATCCACATTGATAGACAGTTTGCTGTAGACCTTCATAGTTGCTGAAATGTATGCCTAGTGGTTGGTACCTATCAAAAGGAAAATTAGAATAAATGAATATTTAAATATTTAAATTTTCTATGATATGCTTGAAGTGCATTTTCAAAGCATTACCATCAGATTTGAGGAACCAGGGCTCAATTGGTTACAAACTCCATGCTGGAGAGTTTCACAAAGCTCCCTGCTCTCCACCTCCTGCTCCCTAGCAATGGGAGCAGCTTTTCTGTGCCACGGTGTGGCTGTAACCAAAGCCAGCCCTGGCCCTTCTCCCTGGGTTTCTGAGCATCCCCTCTGGCTGACCTGTGGCAGCCATGGTGCAGGGGAGACAAAGGGAAGCAGTCCTGAGCAGTGGAGAAGAAAGAGGACATTGAAAAAGCTGCATTGCTTTCTCCAGAGGGCTGGACATCAGAGACATATGCAAGAATCAATGCTTTCTTTAATAAAGACGTATTTTTTCATAGAGTTAAGTAAATTTATTGACCAATGTGTGTGTCTCACTGTTTGTATGTATTTTCCACATCCATCCATACATGAGTTGTTATCCCAGTTTGAGGGGATTTTTACATTGAATTAAAAGGCCCTGTATAACCACACGTGAGAGGCTGTGTTCTGTGAAACAAAACTAAAAAAGGTGTACTCATGATCTGGCAACCTGTGTGTGGCAGAATCTAAACATCCACCCAAGTTAAACAGTTTCTTAATGTCATGATAAATTAGATTAGTTGCCACAAAGCCCCCTTAGGCTCCATTAGGAAGAAAAAAAAAGGAAAAAAGAGAAAATAAAGAGTAATCATCAGCAAAGGGAAGCAATCAAATTTTACACTGAATACTTTTCACTGCTTCTCTTACAAAATTATTATTATTTACCTCCTTAGTTACTTGTATTAATCAGGATGATGTGTGCAGATTGTGAGAATGCCAAATATTCTTCAAAAACTGATGAGTTAGCAAAAACAGAGCTGCTCTTTAAACCCTTCACAGTTTATAGCCACATTTACATAACATTAAATAAGTCAACAAAGGCATCATTAGCTCCCATTAAAATATGAGCGAAGAAATTTCAACGAACAAGAGGAGCTAATTGGTAAGTAATGTTGTGTATCAAAAATTATGACTATAAGATTCCAAAGTTAATGAGAAGCCCCACAACTGTGTTTACTAAATGTTTAAAAATTAAATTAAAGGTGAACACGGAGAGCCAGAAAAGTTTTCTTGCTGTTGTTTGGGCTGAGTGAGAACTGTGAGGGTTGATGGTGCACCTTCACACAGTCTGAGAGTCTTTGGAGTCACCAGCCCATAACTTGATCCCTGTCCATCAGGCAGATGAGGCCTCTTGTTGGCCAAAACCAGAATTTCCCAATGAAACAGCCTGAACAGAAAGATCAGGACAAGGATCTGAGTCTGCTCCTGCAGGGGTAGAAAGCTGATTAAACCATCTTGTCTCACCCAGCCCTTTAGTTTGCCCAGGTGTTTCAGGGGGAGGCAGCAAAAGTGGCCATTCCCTGTGCCGTCAGACAAAACCCCATTTCTGCTGCCAGAGCTGGGGCTGACCCTCCCTGAGCCAGCTCTGCCATTGTCATCTCCACCACTTGGCCAACAGGAGCCAAGTCCTTTTCTGCTGCTCTTGGTCATACCCATGGAACAGCCAGAACCCTTTTACCTTTTTCTGAGCCACAGACCACCAGCAGCTCACACTTGCTGGCCACAGTTTCCTTTCACTGGTCTCCACTCCATGAATCTCCTTCATTTACGTGTTGAAAGCCACAACTGAGTTCCCTTTTATCTCTATCCCTACTAAAATCCTCTCCAATTGCTGCATTTCAGCTGTGATCTGCTCCCTTCCGCTGAGTGGGAGATACAATCCTGCAGTGCCATTAATGAGCATAATTACAGTGCCACATTACACTGTCCCTCTTGCTAATTGGTCATTCATTTGCCATTGCCCACAAAATCACAGGTGTTATTGCCTCCCGATGCTTATCTGAGTTTGCCACATAGCACCAATTTCCTTCTGCTTCATTTCTCAGTCCAGTGGGATCAGTGTGTGTTTAAGAGGGGAGGACAGGACTATCTAATGTTCTATCTCATATGCCCAGATGTGTGGAAATGGGTTTCAGTAACACCACGCAATTAGATTGGTATCATGTTCTCAAGCACACAGAGCTGATACAAATGTACCCATTGATCCTCTCCTGCAGGGAAATTTTGGAGATGCTGGCTGAAAGAGCCTGGAAATAATGGGGGTGGGTTTAAAATCTTATAGTAATTACAATAGTAATTGTGTTGTTTTAAGTGGATGTGCTTGCATGCTTGGCAGTGAGGGAAGTTTTGAGGGAAATAAGAACCTCATCGTGTTGGAATGCAACTAATTGTTCAAATATATCAATGCAACCTTATAAAACTTGTGAGACAAAGCTGACATTCAGCCACTCTGGACAGCAGCTTGCTACAAACTGGCTTTAACCAAATGCTGTGACTTCTATGAGCACATGAACAAGTGGAACCCCTGGACCGATGTGACAGAATTTTTGGTTCACTGAAAGACACAAAAGTCTTGCAGAAATTCTCATGTTGGTTCACGGATTTACAGTGACAGAGTTTTCTCTGCTGCCTTGAAATCTATCTTGATTTATTGCCCTTTCCACTAGTTTACATTCATCCAATCAAGGAACAAAAACAAAACAGGGGCATCAGTAAAAAAGCAGGTACCAAGCATTATGTATGCATCAGGGATGTGTTCAAGAAAAATTGTTCACAAGCACTGTGTCATCCTGAATCAGGAAAGTGCTTCAGTAAGAGATTAACTCAAAGCATGTGCTCGTTTACCACAGTAGGGACTCAAGTACACGCTCAAGTTCAGCACATTTTTATGTGTTCCTCAAGTAGGGATAATTTCCTGATATAGGAAATACATGCTGATTTTTCTCCCTTAGGATAATTGAAAAACATTCATGTAAATTCCCGTTTGTTTCAGATATGGGGGGGGAAAAAAATAGCAAGCTGAAGCTCAGCTAACTTTTCTCCCTCTAGTTCACCAGAAAACCTGCCCCGTTCCATGGCCAAGAAAAGCTTTTCCTTCATGCTCTGTTATGAGCAACCTAATGTAATTTTCAACTTGGCTCTGCAGCAGCAGGGTAAGAAGAGGGCTGGACCAGAGTCCTCCAGATGTCCCTTCCAACCTCAGTGATTCCCTGGTTTTGCCCTGTGCTGGAGACCCTACAAATGATGATGCTTTAAGTCACAACTGAACTCATTTCAGAAAAGCATGATAAGGAATACAATGATAAACATATTAACACATAAATAAATACAACTTTGTTTGAATGAGATCTGGATATGGGACAGCATAACAAAGAGGAGGGAAAGTAACTTTTACATTGCCCAGCTGCTCTTACAATAATATACAGAAACTCTGTGAAACATTTCATGGTTTATTAAATGAAATTTTGTTTGCAACTGGTGAGCTAGGAAAATAAACGTCCATGTTTGTTTTCATTTTACTTTTCCTTGGTTTGTCCAGATCTTCACAGCCTTGTGTGCCAGCATTGTCCTCTGGGGCTCATTAAACAGTCCAGTGTTTGCCTCTCTGATTGTCCAGGGAAATCAGCAACAGATTGCCATTAACCCCATGAGGCCAAGAGCTAGAAATTCTTGATGTGTTCCCAGTTGTGGGCAATAAGATCCATTGGAGCCATTGGAGCCAAAGGGTTAATTTTATCTCTCCAAAGCTGCTGTCAGACCTCCAGTAAAACAGTGTGTGACCACAACAGGGGACTGACCACTTAATACAGCAGTACCTGCCAAAATTGGCTTAGGACTGAGTGAGATCAAGGGGCAGAAAAATGCTGTTTTATCCAAAGCATGTTGTATTATTGGTGTTTACTCTCAATTCTCTCCTGGGTTAAATGCTTTTTTCTTAGTAAAATGGTCTTGCTTCTTATAGACTCAGCTCCACAGGAGAAAGTGAGTTGTCTGAAGATGATGTCTTTCTATTTTTTCACATCAAGTTACAAATTGTTGCAGATGGCGTTAGCAGAGACTGTGTCAAGGATATTTTTGACCTAAAGATATGCTCCCACTTCATTATTTCTGCTGTTGATCTAAGTTTATTAAAAAAAAAAAAAGGCAACAAAAAAAATTTGTTCTCTACCCAAAGCACACAGAAATATGGTGTCAGCAGCTGCCACAGTCCTGGCACTCAGCTGATGGGACCAAGCCATGGGGTTACATGTTTATCCCAGGGAGTTATTTCTGTGTCCAGCATTGACTACCAAGGTGTTGGCAGCAGAGGAAGTGACACAGCAGTGAAGCAGAGCACAGGATAGTTCTGCTTTCCCCAGCCTGAGTGGACAGGGGGACAGCACTGGGAGCTGTGCCCAAAGCTGGCTCTGTGGTCAGTGGGCAGCTTCACCCCCAGGAGGGGTGGCCCAGCAGCACTGCCTGCCCTCCCCAGCCACAGTCCTGGGTTGAGGTGCCCCCCTGGGCCAGCTGGCACATCTCAGCTCTCCTGGGAGGCCTTTGGCTCTGCAGGAGCAGAGCAGGCTGTGGAAGGGAAGGGGTGCCACAGGTGAAAATGTCTGGGATGTTGCCAGCAGCATCCAGCTTTGCTCCACACAGTGCCACGCAAAACTCACCAGGGATGACACTGAGCCCCCAGGAGCCAGGGGCTGATTTTACTGATCCAATTTCTCTGGAATTTTCCAAAACCCTTATTTCAGGACAGTCCCTGCCATGGACTTCCATTTGAGCCTCAGAGATGCTTGAGTTCACACTGAGACAAGGCCTGGGCAAACAACCCTCTGACCAAACACAGCACAAATCAGGGACAGAGCTGGGCTGGGCTGGCTCTGCCTGTGCCAACTCAGTGGGCAGCTCTGCTTTTTTGTTTCTCTGCCCTTTCCTTTCCCCACATCTCTATCAACACTTGCCAGCCTCTCAGGTTCTGTGAAATCACAGTTTTTCCAGGCTTGGTGTTGCTCTGAGACCTGTACCTGGGAAGTGCTGCAGAAATGTAAAGCATCCCTATGGATGACCTTATCACTGGGAAAGGAATCTTAAATCCGATCTATTTGTGTGACTCCTGGAGAGCCACTGCTGCATTATTCATGACAGTCTCCTCTTCTTCAGAAGGCTAATATTACTTCCCTCCCCCCCTCCACCCCCATACAGCATTCATAATATGAATTTTATATTCTGAACTAAACCACACAGTCCTTTGTAGTGGTCAGTAATAGGATTCCTACCCATACTTAGCAGAGTCCACATCAGAGAGAGCACAATCAGCCACCCCAGGAGAAGAGTTCCCAAGATCTCCTCTTACAAGGCATTGTAAAAGTTATAAATAGATTACTCTCTCTCCCTTTGTACCTTCTGGCCCTTTTCCTACACCAAGGGAACATATTTGTCACTAGGACACACAATACGCACTCAGATGTTTGACATCCCTGCCCTCATCAGATGGGCCATACAGAATTTTTCGACGAGATAGAAAATGTGAGATGTTTGGGATGCAGTTACAAGTTTGAGAGCGGTTAAAAGAATGTTAAGAAGAATTAGCCATGGCAGCTTACTTGGTAGTTTGTTATGGCTCCCATTTTCTAATACATCATATTCTTTTATTCCCCTAATTACTTTTTTTGTGTGAAAGACAATTCCCAGGGAACGAGCACTTCATTTCTTTGAACCACTGCCAACAATATGCACCACAATTGCTGAAAGCAAAAGAGAGGATCTGGCATATCTATTAGAGCTTTGCAAAGACATACTTTTTTTTTGCTCTTTTTAACCTTGGCTTTCCCTTAATACCAGCATTGAATAAATGAATTACATTTCCTATTTTCCTCGCTTTCCTCACAACTTCTATTTCTGTTTGCAGATTGCTGTTTCTCCTTTTTTTTTTTTTCTAAAAGTCAAGTCTTGATGGGTAATTATTACATCTCATGCATCTTCTGTCCCAGTGTTCTGTTGAAAAATATCAAGAAGAAAGAAGAAAGAAAGAAGAAAACAAGTCTAAATTAACAACCTACTTTGTAGAAAGTGATTTTAAAGGCATTAGTACAGCACTCCTTCCACCTCACTCCCCATCTGCAGTGTCCTTCTATACATCCTTTTAGCACAACCTGAATTAGCTCACCTTGAGATGAATGAAAGCCTTTATTCAAAGGGAAACAACACCCAAATCTTCACTGAGCTCTAACATTTCTCTTCCAACTTTGTACCTATAGCAGCCATACGAGCCAGCATGCCCACTTTCAAAACACAGGAATTTTGGACATTTATCTCTGGCTTCTCATTAACAAGACAGACACTTCCATCCATCAGCAGGAATGGATAATGAGTGCTAATGAAGTACTTTAAAAAGAAAAAGCTTCCAGAAGGGAGGCTGAACACAAGAAAACTTGTGTTTTCTGCCCATTTTTACCTACTTGGGACTTAGATATCCCCAATTGTTCTTGGTAGAAAGTGCACAGCATCTGCAGACATCAGGGATTCCCCAATTCCCTGTGAAAATATCTGGGATTATGGATATTGAAGTGAGTGAAACATTAATTGAAACCAATCTGCTCCTTGTGCACAACCAAAAACGATGATCCTAATCCTTTCCTAGGAGTTATTTTACTGAAAATAAGGGGAGTGAGCTGCCTGTTGATCACATATGACTAACTAATCATTTAGCTAATACTCATTTTTCCAGGCAGACAAGCTGCAGTCCCACAAGAATTTTGCTTGTGGAATTCCCACTGGGCGGAAAGGAATCAAGTGAAAAACATTCAAATAAAGGGCCGTGCTCCATCAGGAGGAAACTATTCCAGCTGAAATCTTACCCAGGAACTTGAGGGGGTAGCTGTGTGGGAACTCTCATCACAGCCTCCAACCAGCAGCTACTGGGGAAAATGGGAGCTACTGTTTACTCAGAATGAGGGAGATCTTTGTGCCCTCAGTCACGTACTGAAAAAACTCCTGAGCTGTTAGCTGATCCCACAGCATCCTGGTGCTCAAGGAGATGGGGGAAGGGGAGGGAGTTGGGAAGCTTTTTGTAGTTCAGTATTGGTTCAACACGGTGGTAAGAGAAAAAGTCATCATATCATATGTACTTCTGGCTGTTTCAGAGACCTAATTGATGTGTTTTGAATAAAAAACCTGGAGACAGACTTGTTGTGATATTTACCTCATGCCTAACTTTGCCATCTAACTTTGCTCTGTCTGCCTGAAGTGCATCAGTAAGAATATACACCCATAAACTGTATTTTCCCTGCGACTAAATGCACTTGGATAGATATCAATAGCTGTGTTTTACAACATTCAGAACAGAAAATCTCAATATTTCTGTATTTCTTTCCTTTCCTCTTTCTTATGGCCTTAACAAGAGCCAAGTACTGAAAGTTTGGCGCTCAATTTGCAATGCAAATTAACTAACATGCTAATTACTTAATTTGTGCACACAAACACTATTTGTACAGTCACATTCTATTGTTTGAGCACTAAATGATGAGCACACCGAGTCAGTAGCTGGATGGAGACTTCCTGGAAAATGAAGTCTTTAAATTCAATTGCTGTTGGCACAAACAGCAAAACAAAGCAACACAAACAACAATCTCTGTGACTCTGGTGAGTATAAAGTGATACAAATCTCTGTTCCCAGCCATGTTTTAGCAGAAATCCAACAGAATGCCCTGCTCTCTCTTCCTTGATGCTGGGAACCGGATCCAACATAACCCTCAAAATAACCCGTCATTCTTTGCAGATTTGTGCATTTGCTATTTTTGGATCTTGGGGATATTTTGAAAAAGTCAGAACCGCTGGCGCCAATTCAACCACTCTTTCAACAAATGTTTTCTTCACCACCACAACATATATGCTGTGGATCTCTTTCACAGCAAACCCAAGTCCCAGGGAGGAGTGTCAAAACACTGGAGAAATCCCAGATTCTGCAGCGAGGTCCCTGCCAATCCCATCCAGGGTGATGCTGAGCAGCCCAGTGGCTGCAACAAATTCTGCCAGCTGGACAGAGTCCCTGCTTGGTCCTCTGCCAGCTGAGCCATGGCAGAAACTGGTTGCTGTCCCCAGACACTTCTAATTTGAGGCTCAGAGGCAGCAATGTCCCAGTTGGGTGGGGAATGGTGTCCTCATAATCCATCCCTGCTCCCAGGTGAGGTCTCAGCAATCCTTCATTGGGCTGAGTCTGCTCCTCTTGAGCTGCCTGAGCAGTGTAAAAAGCCCTGGGGTCACATCTACAGGCTTTTTTTTTTTTTTTTTTTTTTTTTTTTTTATTACTGAGAGAAGAGGTTTAGCAGGAACCCATTCTGGTGCTGTAGAAAACAGAAATGGGGAAATACTGGGGGTGGAAATATTGGGGGGCTGACAAAAATTAAAAGCAGGAAGGCAAAAGAGGATAAGAATTTTCTCAGCAGAGAGCAAAACACATCACCTTAGTCTGCTTGAGTTAGTATTTTATTTCTGGATTGAGTTGTATGTCTTTAATTCAAGTAGTGAAATATTTTACTCATCTTTTTTTATATGGATGAATTAAATTATTTTTGGCAAAAGATGTAAAATATGTTGGATGGCTTTGCACTGTTCTAACATATGTTACTACAGTAATTCAGGCATTATAAAAAATGTTGTTAATACTATGGTATTGTCCTACTTACTACCAATTTAGTAAATTGTTCCAGAAATAGATTTTTTTTAGGAAAAGTCTTTAAATATGATGCCAAAAAATGTGCATCTTTCATGGGATACAGCCTTCAAGAAAATATATACCCATCTGAAATTGCCCAAGGACATTCTAAGTCCATTGTTTGCCCATGTAAAATGTTTCCTTTTTATTAGCATGGGTTTTCCCTTATCCCTCTTTATAAAAGAGAGAGAGAAAAGGGGAAAAAAAAAAAGATACAGGGCTCATTTCAAAATCCATGAAAGTTGGATACTCCCAAAATTCCAACAAGATTACAGAGAAATCTCATCTGGTAAATATTACGTTCTGTTTTTGTCTTTGCTTAAGCTTTTACACAACTTGACAGCTTGTGGTATTGTGCCACATTTCAAAGTTAACGTTTACAAACATCTGGCTTGGGTTCAACATTCCTCTCCATATGGACCACGATGTCTCCAGCCTACACTCTGCCTGTGCAGAGTGAGGTAGAGAATCAGAGTTCTCCCAGAAAATTACGGAAACTTCAACCAGCAACCCCACTTCCATGATTCATTGACAACAGACTTGATTTTAATGCGTCTTCCTTTTAAAGAAAAGCTTTTGTGGCCTTTTGTGCACATTAAAATTGGGTGGGATTTTTTTTTTTCATCCATGAAGATAGTCATTGTTCTAGAAAAAAAGCTGTATCCTGAACTGAGATGAAAGTCCAATATGAAAATTGCTGTGAGTGGGAGACAAGACACAGCACAAGCCAAGTGAAATTCTTTTCTCTCAAATACTTTTAAAATGTTTAATTTAATTATGACTATTTTTGTAGGCACTGAGTGACTTATTCCCCAAAAAATTAGGAAAAAAATTAATTTTGAAACTATTAAAAGGAAGCAATTGAATAAATCTTTGTCCTGATCTCAGGAGTGCAAGGTTTGTTGTCTCCCTTTTTGTCAATGGTAATTGAGGCATACATACTTTTTTTTAGTTTGGGTCATAGACGAAGCTTCTGACCCAGCAGAAAATATCAGCTGGGTTTCAAGATATCTGAACCAGAGACACTGGTGTAGAAAGGAGAGTGCTCAGTTTGCTCTCCATGAGAACTCACTAATGAAAAGTCTAGGTTGGTATTTGGCCCTTTTTTTTTTTATTCCAAATGAATTTTCAAAATTTCGAATTTGAAAATTTGTGGAAGGTCTGAGGACCTTCAAAAACTCTCTAAGTGAGCTGACAGATAGCCAGGAGCCTGGCAAAACAAGTTAGTCTCCACTAAATTATGATACATCCTTTTTTAATTGGATTTTTTCAGTATGGTCTTTCTTCTCCAAGGGATGGTGCCAGATTTCCAGCTGTGGAGTGAAGATCTCCAAACATTTGACCTCCATCCTGACTTATAAGGCAGCAATAGGTGTTGGATGAAAGGCAAACATGTGGAGGAGATTGTTAAGTGGCCAGTAAACAAGATTTGGGTTTCAGATTCTCTGGCTTGGGAAATCTCTAGACTGCAGACTGCTGGAAAAGATCACTGCATGCACACCCTGTTTCTTCAATTACACATTTCTTTAAAGGATGGAGCTGGGATTATCAGGGAACTGAGACCTGAAAGTTTCAGGTTTTATTCTCATGCCTTTAACAAGTGCACTGTATGATCACTACAAAATTCCTTAACCTCTCAGACCCTGTTTGCCATCCTCTAGAATGGGATATTCTGACTTTAAACTTCGGGGGATTAACCTTTGTAAAATAATTTTACAGGCTTTGATAAAATTTGACATTAAAAAAAAAAAAGAAAGGCAAAAATAATAAAAATATGTTTCCTTGCAAATTCAGCAGCATGCCTGTGCTGTCTGAGCACACAGATAGGGTTTGGGACAAGAGTTATATGTACTGTGGAAATAGTCATTCTTTATTCATTTTAAAAGGTCAACACAGCTTGCCAGCATATCACTGCTGCAGCTGTTGCAGAGCTTGTTATGGCATTAGGCTGACTGGGAATGATTTCCTTCCAAAGCGCTCTGGCACCGAGCACAGCCGGCTGCACCCGGAGAGAGAAACCATTCCCAGTGCTGCCGGTGCCAGAGGAGCCAGGGATCCCTACACTGGGAGCTGGGCATGGAGGGGCTGAGGAGGAGGAGGCAGGAGCCCTGTCCATGGCTGATCTGGCAGCAGGAGTTCCACCCCAAACCGAAAAAATCTGCGAAATCGGCTGAGCCCTTCCCAGCCAACAGTCCTGATCTCTGATGTGAATGATCACTGCAACTTCCACGGTGAGCAGCACTTGGCACAGTGCAAATGTGGGCCTGGGACAGCTGATAGACAGGGAATCCTTCCTTCCTTCCTTCCTTCCTTCCTTCCTTCCTTCCTTCCTTCCTTCCTTCCTTCCTTCCTTCCTTCCTTCCTTCC
>VZUI01080979.1:0-27509 GCA_013401135.1 Cettia cetti | reverse complement strand
TATTATATTATATTATATTATATTATATTATATTATATTATATTATATTATATTATATTATCCTATTCTATTAATATATACATCTATGCAACATATATAAATATATACGAATATATAAATATTTGTATGCAAATATGCTATATTTATATGTTTAATGCATTGGAGCAAACAAGGCACCATTATTAGCACGACCATTATTATGGTGATTAAAATGTACAGAGCCAGTTTTAAAAGCTCTTTCATCCATGATGTTGAATTTCCCTTATCAGGTAGGTTATCTAAGCAGGTGCCATCATCAACCCTAATTTTTGACACACCTTCCTTGCTTTATGCTCTTATGGATGGATTCTGAGAGATGAGATAAATTCATACAACACATCCCTTCAAAACCTTCACACCCATGACCAGGTGCTAACAAAGGGAAATCAATATCAACACATGCTCGTGGTTTCTGCAGAATCATCACCACACACTCGAGACTTCTGCAGGACCATCACACACTCGTGGTTTCTGCAGAGCCATCACACACTCGTGGTTTCTGCAGGACCATCACACACTCGTGGTTTTACAGAACCATCACACACTCGTGGTTTTACAGAACCATCACACACTCGTGGTTTCTGCAGAGCTCTCTGCTGCCTGTTTCCCCCTCTGCCTGGCCTCGCTGTGGCTGAGGCACTGAAATGGAGATTTTGGCCCCTGGGCTGTGTTTTTGGGGGAAGACACCCGGCTTTGGTGGTGCTCTGGCTGGTGTGCAGCACAGCTCTGTAGGGCAGAGCCAAACCCTGGTGAGCTCACTGGGGCTCTGTGTTGCTCTCCTGGTCTGTGGATCAGAGCAAGCCGAGTTTTAGGAACAATTGCAGGGGCCTGCAGCTCTCTGGTGGTGGAGGAGAGCTGCCTTTTATCCATCACAATGACACGGAATTTGTGTGTTCACGGCTGTGCCATTGCACGGGATGAGAGAGACAAAACCTTCTCATGTGGGATTCTTTTATGAAACAGTTTCTGTGTTGGAAAACATCCCCTCATTGCTTTGGGGTTATTTTTAAAAAGAGTTGAGAAGTGTTTCTGTGTTGGAAACCATCCCCTCACATCAGGAGAGGGTCTGGGGCTGCTGCTGGGGCCTCATCACCCCAAAGCTGATCCCTCCCAGGCCTTTCTTGTCCTGCAGCAGGTGAGCAGAGCCTGGCTGGAGGAGCTGTTCACCGTGAGCTTCAATCTGTGCCCGGGGAGATCGGGAGTGATGGAGTATCGATGGAATATCGATGGAATATCGATGGAATATCGATGGAATATCGGCTGGGGAGCTGCTGGAAGGAGCAGCAGGGGCAGGGGAGGGGTGGGAGCGCTGGATGGGCACGGCGAGGAGGCACAGGTGTGGTTTCCAGGTGGGAAATCCGGAGGTGAGCAGGCTCAGGAGCAGCCGGGCTCGGTGTGGCAGGGCGGAGTGCCAGCATCACCCGCAGGGGACAGGCTGAGGGGGGGGATCTCCCCCGCCCTGGGCACACCCCTGAGGGACAGAACGCCCCCAAATCCCCTGCGTGGTGAGGCTCCAGCGGGAATCCCTCCCCGGGAACCCCGGCGGGGATGCCCCCGGCCCCGCCGCCTCCCTCCCTGCCCGCCCCATCCCCGCCCGCAGCGGGGCCGGCGGAGCCCCCAACCCTCGGGGAAGGAAGGACGAGCCCCGTCCTGCTGCGGCTTCCTCCGCAAGCCCTGCCTCGGTGCACGGTGCCCGCCCCCGGCCCTCCCCCGGCTCTCCCCGCTCCGAGCACCCCGAGCCGGCCGGGCCGAGCCGAGCCGAGCCGCGCCGCCTCCGGGGGAGCCCCCTGAGCGCAACAGTTGCCCTCAAGCCGCGGCCACCGCCCCCCCGGCCGGGGGGACCCCCGGGGGACCCCTCGGCACCGGCAGGAGGCTGCGCGGAGGAGCCGCCGCCGCTTCGCCGAGGCAGCGCCGCTCGCAGCGCCGGGAGCTGCCCGGAGCTGCCCGGATCCGGCGGTTCTGCCTCTCCCGGCCATGGAGAGGAGCGGAGGGGCCGAGCCGCGGCTCCTCCCGACCGGGAGCAGCCGCCCCATCCTCCGCCTGAAGGAGCGGAGCCGCCCCGCCGCCGGGCAGCGACAGCTCCGCTGAGCCCCCGACCCCATCGCTCACCCCCCTCCGACCCCTCCGGGCATCCTCGGAACCCCCCGCGCATCCCCACCCTTTGTGCACCCCCCGAAACCCCTCTGTGCATCCCCCAACCCCCTCTGTGCATCCCCAAACCCCCTCTGTGAATCCCCAAAACCCCTTTTGTGCATCCCCAAAACCCTTTCCTGCATCCCCAAAACCCCCTCTGTGAATCCCCAAATCCCTTCCTGCATCCCCAAACCCCCTTCCTGCCTCGCCCGCCCCTTTGTCCCCCCCGCCCGCCGTGTCCCCTCGCATGCAGCCCCCGGGCTGCGGGCTCCGCGGGCCATGGGCACGAAGCAGACCAAGGGCTGCCAGCCGGGCAGCGCCGGGGAGAGCCCCCCGGGCCAGCCCCGCAAGAAGGCGGCTCCCAGGGAAAGGGGCGATTTCCTGGCTTCCCTGGTGGCCAAGTCCGGGGAGAAGTTCGGGAAGGGCGCCGGCCCCGGCTTGCCCCCGTACCACCGGCGGATCTGCATGATCCAGGACATGCTGCTGCTGGTCAAGCAGGGCAAGCAGGAGGAGGCCACGGAGCTGCTGAAGAACCTGCGGCAGGTGAGGATGGGCGGGTTTCTCCAGGGAATGCGGGGTGGGGGGAAAGACAGTTCGGGAGCAACTCGTGCTGCTTCCCAAAGCCTGGTGGCGAGCGGGGGCCGCGCTCCGCTTCGGCGGCTCTGACTTTCGTGGCGTAATTTTGGGGAAGTGGCTGAGGAGCTGCAGGGCAGTCGCGGTGTCAGAGAGGGGGAAATACCCCCGGGGAGGTGCTTTGCCCTGTCTGCACCGAGGAAAAGCTGCATTGGTGCATTTTTCCTCCTTCCCTTCCTCGCTGCCGCTGATGGCTCTGGGATTTGCAGCCTACTCAAAGCGGTTCCCACTCAACTTTCCAAAAAGTTTGGCGTTTCGAGCAGCTCCGTGAAAGCGCCGAGGCAGTTGGAGCTGGCAGCTTTGGAGAATCAGCTCTTTTCTTGCTGGCTCAGAAATACCCAGAGCTGGCAGCGTTGCTTTTTTATCTTTTTGACGCACAATCGCCTGGTGGAGTTTTGCCGCTGTTGACTGGGGCTGGGAGAAACGAGACGCTCTGGGGGAGTGGGGAATTAATTGTAGGGAGCCCGAGACCTTTTGCCTCGAAAAATCTGTTTGAGCTGGGCATTAGCTGGGAAGCAACAGGATGGAAAGTTGCTGTGAGCAAACAGAAAAGCGAATTAGCATTTAATCTTTTCTGCTGATAGGTGCAGATAAAAACACGCGAGTGCTGGGCGTTTTCAAGGCTCTGGGGTGTGCAGGGCTTTGAGGAACAGCGAGTTTTCCATGCAAACCTGCAGCAGATCCATCTTCCAGCTCGGCTTTTCTCCCTCAGCTGTTCGGTGTAACCAGTTCTGCCACCCGGGGAAAAGTTGCTCAGATCTCTGCTGGGCATGGGGAGCTGCTTTCTTGCCCTAAATTCTGTCCATGGGACTGGTCCAGTCTGGTTTTCTTTTGGGAGTTTTTGTTTGGGGTTTGCTGCTAGATTTTTTTTTTCTGTTAGTTTTTCCCCACACACACACCTATTTTCTGGTCCAGGAAACTTTTCAGTGAGTGGATTGGGACACAGTTTTCAGCAGTTGTTTGGGATGTGTCCCCACTTCCATTTATCCCTCTGCCTTGCAGGTTTAGGATTATCTTTAGGGCAGCCCAGCTGAGAAATTGGAACTGTTTCATATGATTTGTGTTTTTTCACGGAAAACTCTGCCCACTTCCAACTCTGGGATAAAAAGTTGGGGGTTTCACTTTTCCTGAGGTGAATGTGGTGCCTCTCTGGGAGCTGGGGGTAGAATTCCTTGGGACAGTGGCCTCTCCATTTGGGATCTGTGTGGGTTGAGGGGCAGCAGATCAGGACCCAAATGTTGCACCCTCTCAGCCACGCCAAATCTTTATCAGCGTCGCAGCCCATTGGAGCTGGCAGAAGGGCAGGTGCTAATTTTAGAGGGTGTTTATCTCAAACACCTCCCCAAAAAATAAATCTTGGGGCCTGCCAAGTGCCAGCAATCACTCTCAAGTTCTCCCTGGCTCCAGACTGTTTTTTCTCAGCCGTGCTCAGGTCTGTCCTCACCCTCTGAGCAGAGTGAGGGAGCTGGGATGTGTCACCGTGGATGCTCTAATGACAAACCTGAGCACGGGGGAGCCCTCTCATCTCGCTGGGGATTGGGAAGAAAAAGCTAAAAATTAATCTTAAACTGCTGGGGGAAGCAAGGAACCTGTTACAGTCAGGTGCATCTCTGGCAGTGAGTGTCTCTGAAGAGCTCGCTCTGATAAAATATATCTTAGAGTGTCAAAACAGAGAACACTTTGTCCTAGATACTATAATAGACTCCAAGCAGGTTTTTAATGAGGTGATATTAATCCCTGCCTCCAGGGAGGGAATGTGGGATGCCCCACTGAACAAATCCTGGCTGCTCTGGGCTTTTCCAGCAGCTGGATTTTGGGAGGGGATGCTTTAGGAGGGCTCCAGCAGGAACCTTCCAGAGCTGAGCTCTTGGGGTGTCTGAACCTGCAAGCGAGGATTTGGGGAGAAGGATGAGCTTTCCCCTGTGGAAAGGGGGGGATGGATGAGCCTGGTGGGGCAGAGACTTTTCCCTGAGCCATTTTTAGGGTGTCCCCTGCAGAGGGACTGTGGCTGCTCCGTGTCATTGCTGCTGTGTGAGGCTGCTGCTGCAAAACTGGGCTTTTCCCAGCAAAGCTGGGGTTTTCCCAGCAAACCCAGTGCCCTGGTGCCCGGCTCTCAGCAGAGATTTTTATAAATCCCAGGCATTTAGGTCACAGGGAGCCTTTCCACTGACTTCAGCCAGCTTTGAAGGCAGCCCAGCGTGCTGGTGAGGGGTGGGTGACAGCATCCCTGCCTTTGGAGAGGCTCCATAATTTTTTTTTTTTTTTTTTTTTTTTTTTTTTGAGCAGGATGAGCACTTAGCCAGAGCTGAAAACCTTTGTTTTTCAGGTCTCCATGCCATAACACCCTGCCCTACCCACTCACTGCAAGACAAGGTTTTGGGGTTTTTTTTTTTTGCTCCCACAAAAGGTGTGTTTGATAATCAGGGCAGGGCTGCAACCCTGTGTTTTAAAGCTGCTGGAGCAGGTCCTGCCCTTCCAGCCCCACCACTGGCACCAATGTCCACTGTGGCCTTTGCATTCCACCCATTTATTTAGAATTTATCCATCCTTCTCCCTCCCCTGAGGTGGGAGCCATGCTGTTCTCCTTACAGGCTCCTGTAAGGATTAATTTGTGTTTCTGGGAGTGCCTGGAGGTAGCAAACAACTATAAAATACTGAGATACAAAGAGATTTATTTATTTATTTACTGTAAAAAGCATGAAGAGCAGACAGACTTTGCTTCCTCAGAGAGGTCAGCAGTGGTCTCTGGTGTGGAGGCAATTTGATCCCACTGCCTGCCCCCAAAATAACACTCCTGTTATTCCTGCTGCCAGCAGCCATTCCAGAGGGTTTGTGCTCCTCTGGCACAGCCAGGCTAATTTAACATCGAGCTTCTGAGACACAGAATGCTCATTTCTTCTTCCTTCTTTCTGCTCTGGAGCCCAAACCCTGCACTGCACAATTCAACCCCCCCCAAATCCCAACAAGTGCCTGCTGCTCTCCTTGGCCAAGGTGTTTTCCCTCATGCTGCTGCTGCAGGGAGGATGCTTTTGGCATAAACGCAGTGGAAAGACACTGAAATAATTAACATTTGGTTTAGGCTGGTGTTGGGGGCTGCCAGAGGCTTGCTAGTCACCTGGAGGGAGCTGCTGGCCTTCCACAGAAGTAATTCCTACACGGATAACTTGGAATTGATCTGCCACAAAGCGACTTCCTAGGTTCACCCAGCAGCATCTTCTCTGCTCTGCAACAAGGAGCTGCTGCAGGGAGAGGCTAAAAAATAAATTTATTCAGGGTGCCCAGCACCTGGGACATGGAAATCCACTCTCAGACCCCTCACTCCATCCAGGTGGGAGAATCCCAGCTCCACTATTCCCACCAGTTGCAGAGGCAGGATAGGTTTTAATATTCTAGAGCGTGGCACTTCTTATTTTTACTCTTTTTTTTTTTTTTTTTTCTCCCCCATACTCTTGAGTTTCAGTGGTTAGGGCAGCCAAGCCCTGTCAGTATATTAAATTCTGGGAGTGTCTCTCCTGCTGGGGAGAGGATTTATAAAACAAAGCATGTTTTCCTCCTCCCTGCTGCCAAAAGGATCGCTTTTCCCAGGCGAAATGGGGAAGCGCTTCCCAGCACATTACGTCGCACTCAAGGAATTTGCCATTGGTTATGGGCTCGACCTGGAGCTTTTGGGAGAGGGGAGGAGGAGGAGGAGGAATCCGGCAAATCTGAGCATCATCTGCACAGGGCAGGTGAGCAGCAGTTCCAGGAATCGAATGGGGAAAGGGGGAAAGGAAAGCAAAGTGTGGCAATAAAAGCCGGGGTACTGAGCGTGGCCAGGAGCCAAATGCCAAGGTCCAAGGTGTGGCACCACTTGCAGGGTGGATTCTCTGCCGTGCCAGCCTGGCGTGGGCAGTGCTGGGGTGTGGGGGGCAGGGGAGAGGGGTCAGGGGCCCCAAATGGGCAAAAACCCACCACAAATCCCATTTGCTGGGAGCAAAGTGCTTATTATTGTCCTTAGAGCAGCCCAGCTGAGAAATCAGAACTGTTTCATCACGTGATTTGTGGTTTTTTATGGAAAACTTTCCCCACTTTCAACTGTGGGATAAAAAGTTGTGGGTTTCACTTTTCCTGAGGTGGATGTGCTGCCTCTCTGGGAGCTGGGGGCAGAATTCCTTGGGATCCGTGTGGGCAGCAGATCAGAGCCCAAAGGTTTCACCCTCTCAGCCACCAAACCGTGCAGATCCTGAGGCAGCCCCCTCCTGGCTGGGATCCAGGCTGGGATCCCTGGGGGTTATCCCAAAAACATCCCCTGCTGTGGGGGGCAGCTGTGCCCCTGCCCCATCCCAGGCTGAGCCCTGGATTTTCCAGCCAGAGCTTGTGGGGAGCAAGGCCCGGCCTGAGCAGCCTGGGAACTGTGTGGCACAGGGATGTTTCATTAATTAATGATGAATATCTTCATTGTAAGAGGGACTTGACCGGTGGGGATAGCAAAACACCAAAAAAACCCCGTTAAAAATACTGATGGAGGCAGCTCACTTCAGGCTCCTGTGACTTCATTGAGACACAAGAGCAGGGAAAAAAATTAAGGAGCCTTGTGGCTGGACTCTGTGCTTGCTCCTGGCCCTGTGCCACGGGGCAGCATTCCCATGGAAGCCACGCTGTGTTCCAGGAATGCTGGAGGAGCTCAGCACCGCCGTGTTTGCCCCACAAGTGAATCCCTGCTCCCTTCTCCTGCTCAGAGCAGCTGATGCACCCGAGCTGAGCCAGCCTGGGGGCTCTGGGCTCCTGCCAGCAGAGGACAGGGATGAGGAATCTTGCAGGATTGGGGTTGTTTCTGCTCAGGTGGGAGCTGCTGGGGCTGAGGGAGGGCCCTGCCCTGGCTGCAGCTCTGAGGGTGGAAGTTGGGTAACCCTGCTCTGAGCAGGCTTTGGGATGAACACTCATTTCCTCTGCTTCAGGCTGCTGATGAAACCCCACCAGTGCTCCCCACAACTCTTCTTAACCCTTAGGCTGCTGGAGGCAGTGACAACAAATACCTCTGACAGTGCTGGGGTGTTTCCTGCCCCAAAAAGGGTCTCTGGTGTTCCCTCCGTGCTCCCAACCTCCCTGCCCTGCTGTAAGGTGCTCCCTCACAGACATCTTTGCATCCTCCCCATCCTTCTGCTCTTCTCCCACTCCCTGTGGGATTTGCAGGTGGATGTGTCCTGTGCCTGCTTGTCCAGATTGGATTGGATTTCATCATTTTATGAACCTCTGGAAGGTGGCTGCTGCTGCTGCTCCTGGAGTAATGTGGTTTTGGGGGGAAAGGAAGGCTGGGAGAGGTGGGATGTGAGACAAAGTGGGGGCTGGGCTGGGTTAGGCTGTGCTCTGGGCACCTGGAACAGAGGATCAGGTCGTGCCTGTGCCCTCAGTGCAGACAGAAATCTCCAAGCTGGCAGAAGTTAATGGTTGTTGCTCCACCTCAGCTGCTGCTCAGCACTTTCTCTGTTTATATAATAGCAGGAATGTGTCTTTTTTTCCCCCCAGGCTCTGCTGTTTTCACACCTGATGTGAAATGCAGCAGCTCAGGGCTGCAGACAGCCTGGCATGCACCTTTTTTCCCCCCTCTCTTCTTTGTATTTCGCTTCAGACTGTGAGGATGTCTCCTCTCTGCCAGCGTGGGTGTGAGGGCTGTGTGGGCAGAGCCCTCCCTGCACATCCCAGGGCTGTGCTGTGTCTGGGGGCAGGAATGGAGGCTGATGCACCTGAAATTCAGAGTATTGGAGCTTCAGTGTTTGTTGTGTTGGAGGATTTGGGCCGTGGCCTTCTCTTAGCTAAGGGAGGTGGTTATATATTAATATTCATTTCATTCTCCTACAAGTGATGTGGAATTCTTTTAGTATTCAACATCTTCAGGTCCTGGCCAAATGCCTAATATGATTTAATGCCTGATTCCACTTCTCTTTCTCTGTGTGTGTCTCAGCCTCCTTCTCTTTCAAATTTTGGAGAAAAGATCACTGCATGGTAAATTTAATCTTGCCTCTAAAAGGAAAAGCAAATTGTCCTTTCCAGGCAGAAGGTTTTAGCTCCAATTACTCCTGGCTCTGACCTTGCTGCTTGGAGAGCAGGAACTGCTTGGAGCTTTCCAGCATTCTCAGATCTTTTCAAGACTCTTTATCTTTCAGACTTTGCATCTTTCAAAGTCACAGGCGCTTCCTTTGTGCAAGGCTTTGAGCTCTGGAGAGAGCCTGGACAGGCAGCAGGGCCGAGGGGAGGGAGCTGCCTTTTCCTCATGCCTTTGGGTATCTCAGTGGATATCTCATCCCTCAGGGCCTCTTTATATCACAATAATCTTCCCAGAGTCCTGGCTGTCCCACTCTGCAGAGCAGGATTTGGGTTTGGTGTTGGTGGGGGAATTTCTTTACGAGATGTTTCCGCGTTTTCCGCCCGTTCCAAAATCCTTGTTGGCCAGTGGAGGTTCCAAAATCCTTGGAGGTTTTTCCTCGAGGTCTGCTCCGCCCCAGCCCTGGATGCTGCTGCTGATTTCAGTCCCTGGATGTCCCCTTTGTCTGTGGGGTTGGTTTTTGAGCAGATTTCCAGCCCAGTTCCTGCTCCCACTGGCGCTGCCCATTCCTGTGAACACTCAGGGGTTGCATTTGGAGGAGATTTCAGCCAGGCACTGCCCAGCAGCAATATTAATTCCAGTTCTAACAGCACTTGTGTTGAAATGAAGGTTGGTTAATTAAAGGAGAGGCCGAGCAGGCAACCTGGAGCAGGAGCCTGGAGTGTGTGGGGGTTTTTTTGGAGGATGGGGATTTGTGTGCTGGGTTTTGCAGCTCCTTGCTTTCTGTTCAGCCACAGAAAGTGAGGAAATGGATGTTAGAGACAGAACCTGCAACTCTGTGGGAAGTGCAGCTCTGTTTTCTGCCCTCCAGCACGCAAAACACACCGAGGTGAGTGAGCTCTGTCCATCCCTTCCTCCCACCCCAAGGACGAGCTCTGAAAACACGATCCCAAAACCTCCTTGAGTGGCTCCTGTACCTTCATCTCTCTCTGTGCAGAGATTCCCTGCTGGAAGAGCACAGGGCTTCCAGCCAATCTGTGCCTGGGAGCCCCAGACCCATGGCTGGGAAATTCCCAGAGCTGCCTCTTCCCCTGTCCCAGGGGCTGCTTAAAGGGAGCCCACTCTGGGGCTGGAGCAGATAATCCTGCGTGTTCTGCAGGGCTGCTCCCTCACCCCACGCTCCCCAAGGCCAGGATCTTGGCACAGCACTGAAATCCCAGCGGGGGAAAGCACAGGCTGCTGGGGAAGGAGAGCAGGCTGTGGTGGGAAATGGATGTTTTGGCCAGGGATGTGCTGAGGGCTGTTCCTGGGACGCCTCTGTCCCCGGCCCCAGCCAGCCTGCAGAGCTGCTCCTGCTGGGGATTGGGTTGGGATTTGGGGCACCCCCACCTTCAGTGGGAATTGGAGTACAGGAGGGGAGGAGGTTTGGACCTCAATAAAAGAGCCCCAATTCCCTGCACAAGGATGAGTCGAAGCTGCTGCAGCCTCTGCCCCACCTTTGGTTGGTGTTGAACAAACCCCAGCTCCTGGTTCAGCCTGAGCTCCCCAAAATCAGGGCGGTGGAGCCCAAATCTCTGCAGAAACAAGACTCAAACCTCAGCAAACAGCCCCAAAGCCTTGGTTCATCCTGGAATTCCTCCATTAATTTCCCTTTATTTATTTCTATTTATATCCATTGATTTGGATACAGTTCTCCCTTCTCGAGAAGGGATTTGGGGGAAATCTTGCTCCCAAATATCTCTTTGGGCTTCCTGGGCTTGTGGAGAAACAATTTGGGATGAGGGTGTGAATGATTTACACCCGTGATTTACATCCAACTAAAATCATGCAGGATTGGATTAAATCTTGATTTAAGCAGCTGGGGTTTTTTTGTGGTGAGAATTTTTTTGGGTTGTCATTCTATAAGAAAGAGGATGTTTTCCTGTTTGGTTGTAAAAAGCTGCTTCTGCTTGGTGTAATTGGATACTTCCTTTTCTGAGGAGGGAGCCTGGTGTATCTGGGGACATTTATTTAGGCAGCTGTGTGGCTGGGTGAGGAATTTTTTGTGTGTTTTTATTCTGGTGGGAAATAGTGAATTTGAGCTTTACAGGATTGATTGATTGATCCTTTTGTATTTTTGACTCGAGTTACAGGGAAATAAAAGCAAATTTAAAAGTGTTTTTTAATGTTTTTTGGTCAGTTAATAAACTCAAAAATGTGCTGGATAAGAAAGCAGACAAAGTAAATGTTTTGAAACAGATTTTGCATTTAAAATTGGTTGATTCATTAAGTGGAGTATTAATTGTGCATCATGAATTACACTTCTGGTCACCATAATTACAGATCTTGGTCTCTCAGGTTGAAGTTTTACTTGCAGATTGGAAAATGTGCATTTCTGCTTTGTACTCCTGATTTTTTTTCATTGACTCACTGAAATTCAGTGTTCAACTGGAGTTAGTGAATGAAAACTCTTGAAAATGGAACAGACCCCTAAGATCACAGAGTGAAACATTTGAATTAACTGAAATTAAGATGTTTTCTTTGTCCTTGTGAGAGAACCAAACTCTCACCAAAGCTGTGTTTCCACTTCACTCTTTTCTGGTTGTTTTTATCACTGACTTCCTTAAAATCATTGGCAGCCACATCCTGCCTACCTGGGCTAACAGGAGTTGTTTAAAATTAAACAAATATTTCAATCTTTTTTCAATTTTAAAATGATAGCCTGAGGTTGGCATCATCTTAAATTTCTGGTTTGAAATCTGGGTGGTTTAAAGCAAATGCATTTAATGTTTAAAGCTATTTTATAGAGCAGTGTGAATTGAATTTTAATAATTCTGAATTGAATCTTTGGGCAGCCCAGTCATTAATTCTTCCTCAGCAAGTCTGGGCATTTCCTGGTGACTTTGGTGAGCCCAAATCCTTTACTTTTAGGTTTCTCTGGAAAGACTGAGGCAGCTGGGAGGACCCCACCTCCAGTTTGGAGAGGGATCCTTCAAGGAGCATCCAAATTCCCTGGAGCCAGACAGGGAAGTTGCTGTGAAAGCCTTCAAGAAAGATTTTACCTTCCAACCTTCTTCAAATATCAAATACCAAATCCCAGCCCTGCTCTGCCTGATGGTTAAAAATCTGATGCTGCAAATAGAAACACCAAAGCACGGTGTAAAACAGGGGGAAGGCTTCATTTCTTCCCTAAATCCCCAAAACTGACTTTCCTTTGTTGATATAAATCTGGGGTGAGGTTCCCAGTTCCCTGTGCTGTAGAGCACAGCACTGACTGAGTCTCAGGATGGGAAATGGGAGACTTTTGAGCCACCCTGAAAGAAAAAAAAGAGGATAATTTCCCACGCTGATGGTCTCATCCATTTCCCTTTCCCATTTTTCTGTGAGTGTTTTAAGAGGAAAGCCTCTCTGCAGTTCCCTTCCTCAGGCCACATCTCCTCCAGCAGCCAAAATGGATGTTTTATTGTGTGTGTGGCATTCCCAGGCATTGATGGGGTCACAGAGTGCCTGCCCAGCCCCGTGTGTGCTGCCTTTGGAGGGGAATTCAGGGCCCTCAGCAGAGCCTGGGCACTGCAGGTGTGGAGCTGTCCCTGCTGAGCTGGGGACTCTGCTTTTCATCCTCTCTTTGGGTTAGAGGTGGAGCTCCTCACCCAAAAACACAGAGTGTCACCAGTGTGGGTGATGCAGAGAGGCTGCCAGGGCTTCAGGCTGGCAGAGGGGAGATTTGGGTGGGATGTTGGGAAGGAATTGTTCCCTGTGAGGGTGGGGAGGCCCCGGCACAGGGTGCCCAGAGCAGCTGGGGCTGCCTCACCCCTGGCAGTGTCCCAGGCCAGGCTGGAGCACCCTGCTCTATGGAAGGTGTCCCTGCCCACGGCAGAGGAGTGGGAATGAAATCAGCTTTAAGGTCCCTTCCAACCCAAACCAGTTTTTGCACAGATCAGTGGGTTTGGGAAGGTGAAAAAGGTGTCTCAGCTGCTCGTGCACAACTTCTGCCCTCTGGCATCTCCTTTCTCAGTACAAAACCCAGTCCTTTCCATGGCATTCTTCTCTCTTGCCTTGCTGCTTTAGAACAAAGGTGTCACCAGCCCCAAGAGTTGCCAGGACTCCAGGTTTTCCTGGGTTTTAGGATGTGTGCATCCCTGTAAAGGCCCTGGGTGCCTCGTAAACAACAGAGGCCGTGGGTGTGAGGCATCCGGCACAGCCCTGCTCCCACGTGGGGACCAGCTGCTGGAACTGAACCACTTCCAGGCAGGAATTCCTGGCATTTTTTGGCAGGGTAAGAATGTCCCAAAGCTGCCTTTCCAGTCCATGGCACTGGTCATTCAGTGGAAAGGCTGAACTGTAAAACAGGAACAGCTTTAGGGCTTGTCCTGAGCTCTCCATGCACAGCTTGGTTTTCCCTCTGGTTTCCTTCCCACCCCGGTGCTGTCCAGAGGAGGAGGATGGAGAGCCTGGCACGGTGCAGGTGACAGGGTCAGCCTTGCACCAGTGCAAGTTTTGGCTCTGAGAAACCTCTCCATCCTTTTTTCAGATGTAAAGCTGTTCTCTCTGGGATGAGATGAACTCCCTGAAATGTGGTGAGGAATCTCTGCTTGGGGTGCTTTCATCTCTTGCCCATCAGCTGCTGTTCTCCACTGACACAAAGAAAATAAATCAGCCAAACTCCTCTCCTGAAAGAAAATAAATCAGCCAAACTATTCTCCTGAAAGAAAACAAATCAGCCAAACTCTTCTCCTGAAATATCTTTTCTTAAAAAAAGACCTTTTAGTGTTGCCACATCGTATAAATCATCTTTATTTTCCACGAGGACTCGTGTTTGCTTGTGTGCCCTCGCTTTGGAGGAGGGCAAAAACACAGGAGCCTGGAATATTCCCAAAGGCAGGAATACAGAGCCATTCCCACGGGCTGAGATCATCCCATTGGTTGCAGGAGGATGGGAATGACATTGTGCAAAATCCTGGTGGGACCCAAGCTCCTCCGGATGTTCCAGCTCTGCCTGAGCCACCCCAGAGCCAGCAGGATGCTGCTTGTCCCACCAGAGAGATGCTGGAATCCCCATCCCTGGAGGGGTTTATGGGATGTGGGGACATGATTTAGTGGTGGGTTAGTGGTCAGACTTGAATTTTCCACCCTAAATAGTCCCAGGATTCTTCAGCAGGGAAAAGCTTCTCTACTCCTCGTTTTTCAGAGGGAATGGAGGAGCAGAAGGGCTGAGCATCCCTCTGCAAAGGGGAAGGGGAGCAGGGAATTCCCAAGAAGAGGAATGAAGTGCACAGAAGTGGCAGAGCCACAAGTAGGGATCCCAGCAGCTGCTCCTTTATCTCTTCCTGAGCAGGCACATCAGGGAAGATAAAGTGAAAAGGGAAAAGATAACACAGATTGAGTCAGCCTGGCTCTCAGAGGGAGGTTTTTCCAACTTATTTACTTGTCAGAGGTGATTTTGGAGGAGCCTGTGGGATCTTCAGAGAAAACCAACCTTTTTTCTTCCTGTTTTATGCCTTGCAAAAAGGAATCTTTCTTCCAGGCATGAATTTCTGGCATTTCTTGGCAGGGGAAGAAGGTCCCAGGGCGGGTTTGGTGTCACTGTGTACTGAATGCCACCCCATGGCTCACCCCCATCTCTCTGTCTGAGGCTGGAGGTGTCTGATTCACCACACACCAGTGGCTCCTCCAATTTAAAACCAGCTCCAAGCCTGTATTAGTCATGTTTTAATGATATTGAAATCAGCTGCTCGTGGCCGTTCGAGGAATTCCAGCCCAGGGCTGTGGATGTCTCAGTGGGACCGAGCAGGGAAGGGGAGGCTCAGCACAATGAGCTCATCCTGGCTCTCCTCTTGCTCAGCTCATCATCCTGCATCAGGTTTCAGGGATTATTCAGGCCCTGGGAAAGGAGATTCAGGAGTTGGTGCAGTGTCCTGAAAGTTTCTGGGGTTCCTCTTCCCCTGCTGTGACAAATATCAGCAGTGGCTCTCCTGGAGTTGGAAAATCAGCGTTCTGTGCTTGCCATGCAGGAACTGGGAGTGGGAGCTGCAAGCCCCAGACTTTGTTGTGGCACCTGTGGGAATATCCTGCAGCCACAGCATTCCCTGGGATGCAGCAGAGTGTTCCCAGGCAGGCTCAGCCATCCCTGGGGAAGCAGGAGAGATTAGCAGGGTGCTGCGTTACCGACGGCATCCCAGGCCTCTGCTTCTCTCTGGGGACACTTCTGGGGTGGTGTCACACTGCAGGGAATGTCCCAGGGCATGGAGACACGGCTGCTTTGCTGATAGTCCCACTCTGGAGCTGCTCCCTGCCTTGTTCCTGGGTGTCTTTTGGTCCTCAGGCTGGCAGGGTTGGGCAGGAGCCACTGATGGGAGGAAACTCCTAATCCAGGCTGGGAGCTGTGAGAGGGAAAAGCCAGCACTGCACAGCAGCAGCTGTGACTCAGCAGTGGGAGCAGCAGCTTTGCCGTGGATCCTCTCCTGCAAAGTGAGCTCCAGGCGTGGTTTTCATCACCCAGCTCAGGGCTCCTGCTCTTCCCTGGGGCCACAGATCCATCACAGGCTCCATCTCCCGGCAGGAGCTCCCTGGGCCAAGGTGTGTTCTGTCTCTCATCCTCCGCAGCTCCTCTGGCATCTCCACTGGGAAATGGAACGTCAACAGCAGCAATTTAATGGCCCTGACTGTCAAACAAAGCAGAAATGTTTGGATTATACTGGCGAGGGGTGTGGGGTTTGACACCTTTTGTTGCCGAGAACAGGATGTGACAGTACCTGTGCCAGCAGGGATGTTCCTGCTTCTCCTTGCATGTTGTGGGGGGTCCTGTGGGTTTGGGGGTGCAGGGAGCACCCCTTTCCCCCACAGGGGATCCAGACCCTACAAACAGGGCAGGAGGGACAGGGCACAGCAGAAAAGCTGTCTGTGACCTGTGGCTGTTCAGCACCCTCAGTGAAACCTGGGGAGGATTTCCCTTCTCAGCCAAGCTCTTCTTGGGCCATTTTTGGGTTAATCTGTCACATCTCCGGGGCTCAGGAGCAGCAGCCACCACCCTCTGGCCTTGCTGGAGCCTGGTGTGTGGTGAAATGGAGGATTTTAATGGCACTTACTGGAAATGTTGGCTGGCCCTGGAGGGCAGAGCACTCTCCATCAGCCCAGCCTTGTCCCCCTGGGATCAAAATCATTCCCTGATTTTGTCCAAAATGTTTCTTCCACTGCTCACTTCAGCTGCATCTCGCTCTGGGGTGTCCCAATCCTTCCCTGTGGAAGGAATTGGGTGGAGGAAAGAAGTTTTGCTTAACAAAAACCTCTCTGAAGCGCTCTGCTAGTCCAACCCCTTTGGCTCCAGCGGGATTTAAACATGTGCTTGTAGTTAATCAGGTATTTAAGTGGTTTTCTGACTTGGCAAGCCTGAGAGGAGATATCCCAGAGGAGAAGGAGGAGAGCAGAGCCGTGGCCTGGCAGCTGAGGGTGTTTGGAAATGGGGATGGTGAGGGCGGCACTGCGAGTTTGGGGGGTGGGTTTAACTTTCTGTGCCTCAGTTTGTCCTTTTGATCACTCTGCAGGGAGCTGTGAGGCATCAAAGGTGACAGAAAAGGCAGTTTGGTGCACCAGGAGGAGCTGGGATCAGTGTTTGTCAGTAAATACAACTGAGCTAGCAGTGGAGGGCACAGGAAAGGTCCTGCCAGGGGCTGCTGAACCCCAGAACTGCCAGGTCCTGGAGAGGAGACACCCAGGGTGAGACCAGAGGGGTTGAGAAAGGATTTTGAGGGAAATCATCTCCCCTAACTCTTTGAAAAGCTGCTTGGGGAACTCCCAGCTCTTTGTGGGGCTGCTCAGGAGAGGTTTCATGGAGTGTGAGGAAGATTTTCCCTTGGCTCGTGGATTTCACCCCAGAGCAGGGAGGTTTTCCCCACCTCCATCTGATTTTCCTGCTGGGATTGCCCTGGAATTTGTCTCCACACAACCACCCAGCATCACAGCACTGATGTTATTATGCAAAGTGTAGATTATTTAAAAACACAAGGGTTTTTTTTAATGTTTTGATTTGCCGTTGCTTTGAATCCCATTACAAGAATCTGCTTTATTAATGGACTTTGTCCATGCTCGAGATTAGCTGGGGATGCTGGATTTGCAAATGAAAGAATTGGAATTCATGTTGTCCATATTAATTACGTGGGTGATGCTGGCTTCCTTGGGGAAACCTTTATTTTTATTCCACTCCTGTTGCTTTGTCTTAATTCAGAAAAGGAGTTTGGTGCTGTGGGACTGGGTTGGTTTTTCTCCTTTGCTGGAATTCCCTTTTAACAGTTGGGAAGGCACTCAGTGGTTTCATGGAATAAGCTGTTCCTGAGGATAAATTTTAATGCAAAAAAGGGTCAGGGAGCTTTTATTTCAATGTTTAGATCAACCCCACTTCCTCCTCTTTTGCTTTGAGCTAAAAATCTCTCGGTATCTTGTTCCTTCTAAATCTTTACCTTGCAAAATCTCCTAATTCCTGCAGTGATACTCAGCCAGATTCCTGTGCTGAGTAATTCCACCGAGTCAAAAACCAGGAATATCCCTGGATTTTGGTATATGCAGGTGTTGCTACTGATCCAAACCCTTTCCCACCCAGGCTCCTGCAATGGTGTAAATGGCCTCCCAAAAATATAAAGGCTTGGCATGATTTTATGGGAGTCAGCTGCAATTTGTTCACTTAAATTATCTTTTTGTCATGCTGGCATTATTCCACAGCGACCAGTTTGGAGAGTTAATTGAATATTTGTGTCTCTCAAAGACGCCTTCAATTACTCCCCTTGAATAACTCTGGGAGAGGGCTGTGATGAGGAATCACTGATGCTTATTTTCTGTCTCAGAAACATCTGAGGTTTTCTCCCAGCACCTATTAAAGGATGCCAAAGCATTCCTACAGTCTCCCACCCCGAAATTCCCTGCCTTTGAAGCAGAGTTTAGCATCCACTGAGCCTTAACAATGCATCCCTGCATGGCTAATGCAATAATAATCAGCTCAGGGCTTGCAAGTGGGAGCAGCTTTGAGACAGCAGCTCTTGGGTTGCAGCCTCCCATTGTGAGTGCAGGAGTGGATTGATTTCTGCCGGGTCCAGGAGGCTTCCAGGTGAGACAGGAACATCATTGTTGATGCTGGAGGTTCTGGGGGATGGTGTGGGAGTATTTCCCAGGGCTGGGCATCAAAACAAAACCCCTGGAGAGCTGTGGGCAACCCCCACCTCGGAATTTTTGGCTGCATTGATCAATCCCCCAAAATTATCAACTTTATTTTTGCATCGTTGGATTGCACCAGCTCTGCTGGCTGAGGAGGGCAAGGAGGGGCATCAAAAGCAACATTTTTGGAGTGGATAAAAAAGCAGATGTGTTGTTTCAAGTGAGATTTGCAATTGCTTCGGTGCTTGGCTGTCCTGGGATCTCCTGCTCCTGGATCAGGATGGGCTCAGAGAGGCTTTTCACCCCTTGTACCTGTCTGGCCTCCTCCTGGAGCCTCTCCTGGTGACAAGACAATAAATCCTGATTCCTCCCTAAGCAGAGCCTGGTTCAGAATTAATGGCAGAGCCTGGCAGTGTTAACTGTGAAGGGAGAGTCATTTGGAGAAAGTGGCTGGATTAGAGCAGGGAGGAGTGAGCGGTGAGGACTCCCAGTGTCTCATTTGCTCTGTCAGACCAGGGCCAGGTCAGGCTGGGCTTTCCTGTACCCTGCATCCCACCAGGCAAAGCTCAGCTCTAGGAGGATGCAGAGTCCTGGCTCCCTGGGACATCTGGGGCACATCTGGCCCAGCTGCAGAGCATCTGCTCTGCCATGCAGGGCTTTCCACAGCCAAACCCTGCTGCTTCCCTTGCTGGGATCTGTTCCTTCTTCTCTCCCCGTTCCCCTGAGCTCAGGGGACCTGCATTACCTGTGAGAGCCGTGCCCCTTCCCCACGGTTTAACCAGGCTGGGGACACACAGAGTCCCCTGGGGGAGGCAGGATGGACTGGCAGCACCAGCCTTGCTGCCTGTCTGATCCATTACTGAGGCTGGGCCATCTGAGTGAGGGGTTTGGGACTCTTTTCCCAGCAGAGATGTTTGCAGGGATGTGCAGAGCTGGGGTGCCTGGCTCATGGAATGCTCTAGGAGCAGACTGCACCCAGTGCTCGTGGGCTCAGTGTTGATCCAACAACTGACATCAGCTGGAGAGGGTGTGGGGAGCCTGGTCTGTGATTCCAGGCAGGGAATTGTGTGATTGGAATGCTGCTCTTGTACCAGGAACCCTTCATTGCTGCAAGCTCAGACCCCGGGGCGGCCTCTCACAGGCACTGGAAATGATGAGGGCGAGTGATTCCTCCCCATCTGACAGTGCCATCCTCTCCTTGTGAACCTCTTCCCCTTCCCTGCAAGGATCCCAGTTCTGCTTTTCTCTTTTGTTCCTGTAAATACTCATTTTAGTGTTGTTTGTGGATTTATTGCTTGTGAGGGCAGGGTACGAGAACTGCAGGCACAAATAAAAATCTTTAGTGGCCAGCAGGCATCTCCTGTCACCTTCCAAGGACAAGAGTTGTCTGAGCCTCGGGTTACCTCCAAAAAAACCCGTGGGGTCCTGAAGCAAATCACAAAAATGTGACTAATGTGGATGGGTGATCAGCTGCAGAACAGATGGGGCTGCTTTGGCTGGGAGAGTGGGCAGGAAAACCACAAAACCAGGCAGAGCTCCGTGCTTGTTGTGCTGGAAAACAAAGGTGAGAGCAGCACGAGGGGGATTTTCCCTGCTCCAGTTGCCTCAACACTGAATGTCTAGGATCAGCTAATTAGAGGGGCTTTTCCTGGCAGGTAACTGAGAGAGACAAGCTCATCCAGGCACTGAGTCAGCCCCAGCTGTCTCAGAGCAGGATGAATCACCATCCACATATGAATTGACAGCAGGCTGAGCTTAGGTGGCAGCCCTGGCTCCTTCCCTGACAGGAGATAATAGGCAGCCTGTTCTCCAAGTCCATTTTCCAGCAGAGTTCTAGAGGGCTTTTGCAGGTGAAAATAAGTTTGGGGTTTTTTTTTACAGTTGGGAGCTGGCAGCACATTGTGGTCGAGGCTGGGGCTGGTCCTGGGGATCAGCCCTGAGCTGGGGCAGGAAATCCCTCTGCAGCCCTGAGAGCTACTGGTCACAGGGCAAAAGGGAAGATAAATTTAAGAACTTCTGCTCCTGGCCTGTGGTTTTGTTTCTCCACGAAGCTCTTTGGGCAGGCACACGAGGATGGGAATGGCAGATTTGATTAGATTGGTTATATTTTCATTGAATGCTTCACTGCAGAGCTGTGAGGGGAGGCCCAGCAGCCAGACTGGAGTTAACAGGGTGGGAATGGTTAAGGGTTCATACATGAACCTTTTCCTTTGGGTTTTAGCCAGGGAATGTGGGGGGCTCTGGGTGCAGCTGGCTCCCAGGAGCTGAGGGGGTGGGAGAGTGACCCCCCCTCACAAAGTTGTGCTTTGCTCACACCCTCCTTAGACCTGCAGCTTTTTCTGCCTCCTCCCTTTGCAGGAGGCAAACTTTGTGGCATCACTCTCCTTGGGAGGGTTCTAAAGGGACTCTGGTGCCTCTGGGCTGAGCCTGCTGGCAGGCTGGGCTGTCACCCATCCGTCTGGGAGCAGCAGGAACAAGTGACAAGTGCCACCAGGAGCCATCTGGTGCAGGCTCTGCATGGCCAGCAGGATCCTGGCTTGGGGCTGGAGCCCCAGCTGGAGCCACAGCCCCAGGCTTGGATGGAACACCAGGATGTGGGCAGCTCCTGCTGCTTCAGGAGGGATGAGTGGATAATATTGGGTGAGCTCAAGGCAAAGACTTGTGTTAAAGGCAGCAGTGGATGGAATTGTTGGAGCTGTTCAAAGCAAATCCTGGAGTCACCTCATCCAAAGAGCATTTCCAGGCTTTTCCTGGGATCCCAGTGGCTCTGTAAATCAGGAGAGCTGAGGCCATCCTCGTTAAACACCCACAGACACTCTCCTGAAGAAGTCTTAACTGTAGCCTGGCCAAATTCCAGTTGGAGTCCTTGCCTTTGCCTGGCAGTATGAAATAAAAGAGCATTTTTCTGCAAATCTCCTCAGTTGTTTATTATCTGGCTGGCAGCATCACATCTCTGCCCATTAATCCATCTCTGCAAGTTCCTCCAATTCCAGCCTCCTGGAGGGGGTTCAAGCTGCCACCATTCATTATTTGAGTCATTCTGCCAGGGAAATGTTTGCTCCCTCCTCGAAGCATCGACTCCCTTCTCTCCCTGCACCCTCGCTCAGGGCTGGGATGAGCCTTTTGTGCCTCCCAAACCCACATTAACTCTGAAACAGAAAAAAACCCCACATATTCCAACTCTGATTTCACTCCAGGCTGGTGGGGTGGACATGAATCCTGCAGAAGCAGCTGCTGGTTTGTCTGGAGGTTCCCAGGGTGGCTTTTGGGACGCCCCATCCAGATGTGCTGGTCCCATCACAGCTGCCCAGTTTTGCAGCTGAGCTCCCAAATGCTGCCTGCCCTCCTCCAAAGTGCAGATTTGATCATCTCAGTGTGGCTGAGGGCTGCTTTGTCCCAAAACACGCTGTGACATCATCACCTTTGGGGTGCTTTACTCTTCTCCCAACGGGAAATTCATCCCTGCCCTAAAAATCTTTTTTTGGGGAAGAGTAGGAGGAAGTGGTTGGATTTGGAGCAGCAGGATGTGTCCAACATCCAGAAAAAGATGGGGTTGAGGCACATCCCACCCCTCTCTCTGAGCTATTCCCACCTGCTGGAGGGTTTTTTTTTCCCCCAGATTACAGGGAGCAGATGATGGATGGAACACTGAATTAATCCTTCCTCCCTTCGTGCCCGACTCTTGTTTACAACACCAACCTCCCTGCTTGGAGATTCAGGATGCTGCCCTGAATTTAGTGGAGATAAAGGAGTTTTGGAAGAGGTGCTGGCCAAAACAGCAGCTCTTGGGATATTTGTGAGCAGCTGTGCTGAGGTTTTTTTTGCACAGGAACCTCATTTGGGCAGCAATAACCCCGTGTTAGTGAAAACAACAGCAGAAGCTGCTTTCTCAATGACTCCTCACTGGGACCTGCTCCATTTCCCCCTAATTACAACTCAATTTGCAGTGATCAATGGTTTAATAAGCAAAAATGTGGTTGGTTATGGCTCTCTGAGGCTTGGGGGATGCTGGCACTCATGGAAACACGACCTGGAGCTCCCAAAGCCTGGGAGCTGCAGTTTTTGACAGCAGAAAGGAATAAGAACTTGTTTTACCTGGCATGAGGGAAAGATAAGTTGAGGGCGCAGCTCCCAGGGGTTTTGCTTGGGTGATGTTGGCCTGGAGAGTGGAGGGTGAGCTCTGAGTTTTGGGGGAAAAGAGCTGTTTTTGTGGGGTTTTTTTCTGAAAACAACAGACTGGGCACAGCATCCCATGCCTCTCACTGGGCTTGGGGTCTTCTTTTCAAAAATAATTCAGTGGTTTTTACATCTTTCACATCTGTGGCTGGGGAATTTCTATCGCTGGCAGCTGGAGGAACATGTTACATTTTTTCTGATGGATTTTTGGATATAAATTTCAAATTCCCCCCTCAAAGTGGGGTAGGTGGTTGGATTTTTTTTTTTTTTTTAAACTAGTAGCTTTGCACTGCTAGATTTGCAGAAGTCTCCTCCCATGGAGGCTCAGCTGCTTGATGGCAGGAAGTTTTCCTTCCAGTGGATAAAGATGGATGAATGGTCTGGCTTCCAGTTTCCTAAAGCTGGAAACAAATGGGAAAAACTGCAGGGAAGTCATGGGTGATTTCTGTCTGAAAATTCCCCATTTTCCTGTCACTACCTGCAGAGATGTTCCCATTTTCCTGACACTCGTGGACAAAGCACCTCAGCAGATTTCAGGGGTTTGGATCCACTCCTGAGCTCCCCTCAAATCTGTCCTGAGGCAGCCACGCCTGGCTCACAACTCCCAGCACTTTAAACCTTTTTTTATTTGAAATCTGCACTTGCCAGCCAGGTAAATCCCCTGGGAAAAGGGAATGTGCTGAAAAAAAAGTGACTGGGGCCAGATGCTGGGCGTTTTCTGCAAAGCCAGTGAAGGGTGATTTGCTGCTGACAGCCTGAACTGGTGTTAAGTTATTAAATTGCAGATGAGCTCATCACTTGGCCTCGAACAAGTTTCAGCCTTGAGAGGCTTCAAAATGTTGTGTGTGGTGGAAAAGAGACAATGCTGGTGTGGCAGAGAGGTTTGGGGAGCAGCTGAGAAAGATATCTGTGCACAAAAAATGTACCAGGAGGGGAGCAGGGAACACTTCATGCGAAAAATGAAGTTCTCCCAGGAGAGAGGAGGAGAAATTCTGTGATTTAGGAGCTGGACGTTTTAGTTTTAGCTGAGGAGAAAATGGTGAAGAGTTCTGAGATGCTTGAAGGGACGAGATGCTGAGCCTGGTGTGATCCTGAGAGGTCCCAGTGAGGTGTCTCAAGTGCCCAGACTGGCCCTCTGGTAGTGCCTGGTGTTTGCCACAGATCAGGGGCCAAATCCAGCTTTTATCCAATGCTTGCTTAATCCTAATGCTGAGCTTTACCAAACTGGGAAGGTGACATCCACTCTGCTGCTCGGTGCTTCTCTCCCTGGAAGAGTGGGAGTTTCCTTGGAGCACCTCCCTGCACATTTTCTGTTTCTTCTTCCTCTTGCAAAGGAGCCGAAGCTCTCTCCACTATGAGATTTTTGTTGTTTTTTTTTTTTTTTACGTACAGCTTGTCAGAAGCCATGAGACAGACCAAAAATCAATTTGGCCACATTTGTTCCCAGCTGGGTTGGGTTTTGTGGCCGCTCGGATTTGTTGTTCCGAGCCTTTTTTTGGTGCTCCCAAGGCAGAGCAGCCTCACACTTGTGTGGTTTTTAACTGCCTCGGCTCTTTTTTTTTTTACTAAATAACCTGTTTGCAGTGAAGGAGTTGGTGTTAACTCAGCCAGTGCTGCGGGGCTGATCCTAAAATACCAAGGAGAGCAGTGGGATAAACACTTGTCACCTCGTTTGTGGCCTGAGCTGTAATTGCTGTAATGTGAGATTCCCTCGGGCTGCTGTGTCTTGAAGGCACAATGGATTATTTTTTAAATGTAGATGTTTGTTTTCAACCTGTCTGAAGCCACGGAGCATCCACACCTACAAGCAATGCGCCTTCCCGTGGGGTTTTCCGAGCATCTCTGAGCTCAGCACAAGCTTTAATTTATTGCGCGGTGCCGAGGTGTTGCTGGCTTGTGTTTGCTGAGAGGAAATTCTCTGTGCCGCGTGCCACCAGCTCCGTGGGAAGTAAAAAAAAAAAAGAAAAAGTTCAAATGGGAATAAAAAGATTATTTGGGTATTATATACACAAATATATTCGAGGTAAAAGGAGTGTGCTGTGTGTAACCCTTCCCCTGCTCATCCCTCTGCACTGATGTGTTCCATACAATAAGGAGTTCTCAGCCAAAATTCCTCAAATTATTCTGTTTAAGAATGACAAACCACAGAAAGGAGCCTTGGAGGGGGCCTGGGGGGTCTGGCCCATCCCTGGGGCAGGATCTGCTCCATCTGAGCTGCTCCTGACACCACCTTGTCCAGTCTCCCACTCCTTCCCAGTCACTCCAACCCAGCATTTTGCTCTTCCCTCCCTCCAATCCATCCCTCTGCAGTTTTAGGCTGGTTCTTCCCTCCCTGTGCAGAAAACTCACCCAGTGCTGCATTTATTCTGCAGCTGCAGCTCTGTGTGATGCTCCCTGGGGTCTCCTGGATTTCACCCTGTTGCCAGGGTGCCATTCCTTGACTCAGTGGGTTCACGAGGCTGATCCTGCAGCCCCAAAGCTTCTTTGCAGAGCAGGTGAAGGCCCCAGGTGCAGCTCCCCTCAAGGTGACACCAGGTGTCCCCTCCTTCTCTTTGTCATCAAAACTGCAGGGAAAACAAAAACCCTCCAACAACATTTTTAGTGGGAGCTTCATTTCCTCCTTGGCTCCTCCAGCAGTGAGGGCACATATTTTTATTTTTGGATACAAACACACATTTTATTTTTGGATTTTTGCAAATATTAAGATGAATGCTATATGTATAATATTAAAATGGCTTTGGTGTATGGATATAGTTTTTATTTCTGCTATTAGCAAAAAATTAAACATAGTGGTAATAGTTGATATAGTATGCTTAAACTGTTTGCTTGGCTGGGATAACATCCAGTGAACATATGATGAGGAGCCTGTTAACAGAGCAGCTATCAAACACCTTCCACCTGTGGAAAGTACAGACCAAGGCCCAAACTGGAAGGGATAAAAAGGATTAAAACCACAGCCAAGAAACACCCATGCTCTAAAAAGGCAGAGCCGAGGAGTGGCCATGCTAAACAGTTCCTAGAATATAAAAATTAGTTTGTGAAAAAATATAAATATGCATGATGGTCTATAAATATGCTAATGTAATGGAAAAAGTGTTTAAGGGATGTCTGAAAATAGTAGGTGTGCTTTTGGCTAAATGCCAAGCACCCAGCCATTTAACCCTTTGCTTTATCACTGTCTCCCATTGTCTTTTTATTAAACCTCTTCAATTTTACCAAAAAATTGAACCTCATTTTCCACAAGGGCTAACTTTGAAGAACCACTGGCTTTTATATCCCACCTGATCTTGCTCCTTTGCCCTGTTTCCTGCAGGATTTAGGGATGGAGTCCACCTCTCTGGATGATGTCCTCTATCGTTACGCCAGCTTCCGCAACCTGGTGGATCCCATCACTCACGACCTCATCATCAGCCTGGCAAGATACATCCACTGCCCCAAACCAGTAGGTGCCACGGTCTCCTCGTGCTCTGGGGCTGTGCTGCTTGGAAATCTGGGAATGTGGAGCTTCTCCCTGAGTGTCAGGGGAAAATCCTCCCAGTTTGGGGTGGGTCTGTGTGGGCCTGACATTTCCGGGTCTGAGAGATTTTAGCCTGCTAGCAGCTGATCACTTTTTTCCCAAGGGAAAATTTCTCAAGAAAGCTTCTTCTCAAAACAATCTTGGCAAACAACAGCTATCCCTTCTCAAAACAATCCTTTTCCAGGTGGTGTTTTGCTGTTTCTCTAGTTTCACCAATGGGATTAGAGAGGTGTTGTTCCTATTCCCCAATCATGTTAAGTCTGTATAGGAACCCCTTATAAAAGGTAGTAAGAATTAGACAATAAAGCTTTTTTCTATGCTCTTTGCCTTCTGAAATATCTGGAGTCTCTCATCTTTTCTTCGTGTCCTACAGTGACAGGTCTGGACCAAGAGGATCAGGGTTTCCAGCTGAGGAAGTGATGCTTGGCTGATGTTTGCACTCCTTTTGGCTTGTGTGTGGTGTTTTTAAGCTGGGATCATCCAGGGGTGGATGGACCTGCAGGCACCACTCTCTTGTATTTGCTGCTAATAACAGGTCTTTAATTTCCTGTGAGAGTGTCTGAAGGGATGGAGTCATTCACTGCCGCTGCTTGTGGATGTTTTACTCAGTTACAGCTTCCACCGGTGCTTAAAAAGGAGGGAAATTGCTTCTTTTTTTTCTGAAGCATTTACAGATTTCTTTGATGTTGTGAGGCAAGGCCACAAAGGTGCTGCTTGGGCTGTGGTGTGAGTCTGGCTCTGCAGGGCTTCATAAAACTCTCTGCACTCAGTAAAAGGTGTTGGGAAGGGTGGAATGGCTGCAGGGGACACCAGGGACCCCAATCTCCACCTCCAGAGACCAAGGATGGCTGTCCCATGTCCTGCAGGGTGAGATCAAGGTGCAGCCACACCCCTGTGCTGTGCAAGGTTATCCAGGGATCCCTTTTCCCATGGAGAGTAAGATCCTTTCCTTCCTCCTCCCCCATGAGCTGGGAAAGTGGAGAAACCTCCTCTCGCGCCGGGCGCCTTTCCAGGAGGAGAGGCCCCGCTCCCCTGCTGAGGCTGCCCTTTTCCAGAGCACTCTGACTGAGCTGGTTTCTCCTCCTGAGGGTGAGCCACGGCCCAGGAGAGCTCTGCATTCCCTAGAAAAACAAACCCTGAGCCTGGGCAGCTCCAGTGCCCTGCTCTCCCCTGTCCCCCTGCAGGTTTCTGCTGGCACCAAAGGCTGTGGAGGAGGCAGTGCCAGGGTAAGCAGGGGGATCCTTGTTCCTCTGCTCTGGGAGGCACATCTGGACAGCTGTGTCCAGTTCTGGGCTCCTCAGGACAAGGAGAGCTCCTGAAGCAGGGCCAGAGCGGGGGACAAAGAGGATGAAGGGACTGGATGAAGGAAGGGCTGGGGGGCTGGGGCTGCTCAGCCTGGAGAGGAGATGCTGAGGGGGAGATCTCACCCCTGCTGTCCCTGTGTGCAGGGACCCAGCAATGGGACAGGAGGAACAGGCAGGAACAGGAAGCTCCACCTGAAACTGAGGAAGAATTTCTTCCCTGTGCAGGTGAGAGGTGAAACAGATTGTCCAGGGGGTGTGGAGCCCTTCACTGGAGATATCCCAGAGCTGTCTGGACACAATCCCATGCCATGTGCTGCTGGAGCAGCAAACTTGGGCCTTCCAACCTGGCTGTTCTGGGATTCTGTGGTGGCAAAAGCCCAAATAAATCAGACTGTGCTGCACTGAGGCTCTCACTGTAGGAGAGGCTTTTTGGGTGCCCTTGTTGCTCTCCACATCCTCTGCACAGCTCAAAGCACCACACCAGGGATGGAGGGAGGGAGGGAGGGAGGGAGGGATGGATGGATGGATGGATGGATGGATGGATGGATGGATGGATGGATGGATG